>SEYY01025070.1:35000-37500 GCA_009176605.1 Armadillidium nasatum
AATTATGAATATACATCCAAATTTCAAGTTATTCCGAAAAGTGGTTTGGCCCCGCCATTCATTTGAAAAGGGTCAAATTTCCCCTCAAAAAAAAAAAACTTTTTTAGCAGTTATAGACTCAGAAAAACGCTAGAAATGGATTTTTTTTTTCACCAGGAAAAAAGCTATATACACTGAAAATTTCAAGAGATTCGGCTGAAAATTAAAAAAAAATTTGGATTGTCCCCTCAAGTATAATTTGCCATTTTAACCCCGGCAGGCAAACCCCGGTTTTCCCTGATTTTTAGCCGGGGCCAGTAAAAATGGCCGGGTTAGCCGGGGCCAGGGCCGGTCGGTCATATATATATATATATATATATATATATATATATATATATATATATATATATATATATATATATATATATATATATATATATATAATATATATAATATAATACACAGTGGAATTCCACCATTCGTCATTAATCCGTTTCTGAGGGGATGACGAATATAAAAGACGAATATCGAACAATTTTTTCATAAAATTAACTAAAAATGGATTAATACGTTCCAAGCCTCGAATTTTGCATATAAATCAAAAAAAACGATCTCCGAAATCATTTCAAACTGACAATTTAACGTACATAAACACGTACTGCCATAAATAATACGTAATACGCACTTGTAGGCCTACATAAACGCTAAACACATAAAATTTTAAAAAAAAATTTCCTTTTGGATGAGAAAAACAATGATTGTTATTTAAGAGTTTTTATTTTTAAGGTTATAGGCTTTCGTAGGTAGGACGAATATTGATTTTCGTATTTTTTATAAAAAATAAAGGGCGAATATCGGGAAAAAATTGGCGATTATTGGAGTTCCACTGTATATATATATATATTATAGCCTCTTGTTTGAAGTTATTGAAAATAATAAATTTTTTGAGTACATATGAGTATTTATTCACCATTAAATAACCATAGGTACTATTATATAAAACAGAGTTGATATAAAGATAAAACATATTGTAAATTTTAATACTTTGAAATTTTAGATCTTATAATTTAAATTTTATTTTTACCAGATATCTAAAATGATACCAAAAAAAAGTACAGATAGGCTTAAAACTAGATAGCATCCAGATATCTAGCCCATCCCTAATATATATATATATTATATATATATATATATATATATATATATATATATATATATATATATATATATATATATATATATATATTATATATATATATATATATATATATATATATATATATATATAGCAAAGAAATTATTGTTGCTGATACATTTGCAAATCGATTATTACTCTTCAATGAAAAATGTGAATTTATTCGCCAAATTGCAAGTAGCTCTGTCCTCAACCATCCATCTGCTATTGTTGTATTACCCGACGGAAAGTTTGCTGTTCGAAACAACAAAGAAATTATTGTATTTTCACCTGATTGCAAATTTCTCAACTCATTTGGATCAGATTTTCTGAAGAAACCTTATGGTGAGTATTCAGTTTTTAAATTACTACACTTGTACTATTGTGGACAGAAATAATGCACCATTTCCTGGGGCCGATCATTTTTCAAAGTAACATGGGTCTAATTTTAAGATTAAATTTCATCCAATCATCTTTCAACAACATACTTTAGCTACGCCCATTGACCACAGTGTGTAAATGTAATAGTATTTTAGGTAAGCATATTTGGAAACAATACAGTTACTCACACACACACACATACCCACATATATATATATATATATATATATAATATATATATATATATATATATATATATATATATATATATATATATATATATATATATATATATATATATATATATATATATTACCTACACAAGAAAAATAAAATAAAATAAACAGTTGTGGTTACTCACACTTTTAGTTGATGATTTATGTGTGATTTTCTTGAGTCGTCCACTTCTCCTTTTGATGGTCTAGGGGTCTAGCTTGTTGTCCAGAGTATTGCTCGTTCAAATCCCATATTGTGTATACATTATAATAAACATTTTATATATATTCAAGGTAAGCAAAGAAAGAGAACTGAAACATCTATTCCAAGACAAAGACTCAAACAAAATTTGTTGGTTTGGAATATTGTACAAAAATTAGCATGAAAATGTTTTTACCAAAATATTTTCGTAAAACTTCTCATCTTTTATTAAATTATTCAAAATATCATCAATTTTCACTTCATCAGAGGACCGATTAAAATTATTAGTATTTTTAATGATGAAAGATTCTAAAAACTTTCTATTATCATTATTTTGGCAAGAAAATAGCAACTTTGCCGAACTTATATCATAACGTGATTTTTTTCTTCTCAATTCTGATGCAACGCAGAGTTATGATCACCACACCTCAGACTATAGTCATGTTGATAAATATGTCTTTTAAAATCATTTGTTTCTCCAAAGTACCCTTCATCACAATTGAAAATTGATGGTATTTTAAATAATTTAATAAAAGATGAGAAGTTTTA
>SEYY01025070.1:42500-50000 GCA_009176605.1 Armadillidium nasatum
CTCATGAATTTTCTACCTTATGGCTTAAGCTCTCTTGCAATTCTACTACTAAATTTATTTGTTCTGTCTATTTATCTCCTAATTCTACTGACTATAAAAAAAATTCTTCGACTATTTAAACTCCAAAATAGAGCACATTCTATCCTCTTCTCCTTTCTCTGAAATCATCATTTTAGGTGATTTCAATGTTCACCACCGCCAATGGCTTTCCTCTAGTTCTCAATCTCCAGCCGGTGAACTCGCCTTCAACTTTTCTATCCAGAACAACCTTGAGCAGTTGGTGCAACTCCCTACCCGTATCCCTGACCGTCTTGGTGATGAACCCAACATACTTGATCTTTTCTTAACCTCTAATCCTTCTCCTTATACTGTTAAACTCTTTCCTCCTCTGGTTCATCCGATCACCTTCTTATCTCCGTATCTTGTTCTGTCTCTTCAAGTCTTCCGCAAGAACGGCCCCGCCTTCGGCGAGGAGACGTCTGTGGCACTTCGGTGCTGCTAACTGGTCAGACTTGCGGTTGTACTTCTCTGATTTCCCATGGAATGATTATTGCTTTCGTGGGAGGGGTCCCTCGGAGTGTGCCGAGCGTATAACCGAGGTGATTCTCTCTGGCATGGAAGCGTACATTCCATATTCTTTCCCTTCTACTAAACCTAACAAACCTTGGTTTAACTCTGCTTGTTCTCGCGCTATCCGCCGCAGGGATACTGCCTTCAGAGATTACCGTCGTCTTCAAACTCCTGAAACTCATGCTACTTATATTTCATCCCCGGAATCGTGCAAAATCTATTCTTCGAGATACCAAAAACTCTTTTCTCCGCCGCAAATGCAATAATCTTTCTGGTTCTTCTTCATCTCGTCCTTTCTGGCATTTCGCAAAAAATGTCAACTCTAACTTTGCTTCTTCCTCTTTCCCTCCTCTAGTCTCTTCTGATGGCACAACTGCCATTTTACCTTCTACTAAAGCTGAACTCTTCGCCCAAACTTTTGCCTCTAACTCTACCTTGGACGATTCCGGAGCTATTCCTCCTCCTACAACCCCCTCCAACTCATTTATGCCTAACATTGTAATTTCTTCTAAAGATGTCATTTCTGCTCTCTCTGAGCTTAACACTAAGAAGGCGTATGGTCCTGATGGTATTCCTCCTGCGGTTCTCAAAACTTGTGCTTCTGAGCTTGCACCCTGCCTTGGTAAACTATTTCGTCTTTGCCTTTCTACTTCGATCTTCCCTTCTTTTGTTGGAAACGTGCTCTCATTCAACCTGTACCGAAGAAGGGGGACCCTTCTCAACCCTCTAACTATCGTCCAATTTCTTTAACCTCCGTTCTTTCTAAAGTTTTCGAATCTATCCTTAACAGGAAGATTTGGAAACATCTCAATTCTTCCAATCTTATCTCTGATCGCCAGTATGGCTTTCGTAAAGGACGTTCTACTGGTGATCTTCTTTCCCTACTTTCTGACTCTTGGTCCTCCGCTCTTCGGGGTTTCGGTGAATCTTTCGCTGTGGCGCTAGACATATCGAAAGCTTTCGATAGAGTCTGGCACAAAGCTTTGATTTCCAAACTTCCCTCTTTCGGAATCTATCCTTCTCTCTGTGACCTCCTATCTAATATCCTTTCTGGTCGTTCTATAGCAGCTGTTGTAGACGGCCACCGTTCCTCCTATAAATCTATAAATAGTGGTGTTCCTCAAGGATCTGTCCTTTCTCCAACTCTTTTTCTAATTTTCATCAATGATCTTCTCTCTATTACTTCGTCTCCTATACACTCCTATGCCGACGATTCCACCCTTCATTATTCCTTTCAATTTGAAAGACGTCCCTCCCAACAGCAGTTATTAGACGCAAGAAGGATTGCCTTGGAGCAACTGACCTCTGATCTATCTCTCATTTCAAATTGGGGCAGAGAAAACATGGTCGTTTTCAATGCCTCAAAAACTCAATTCCTCCATCTTTCTACTCGACACAATCTTCCACACAACTATGACATCTTCTTCGAAAACACTCAACTCAAACCTTCATCTGTTCTCAATATTCTCGGTGTTTTTTTTTTCTCGTGATCTTTCTTGGAAAGATCACATTATTTCTCTCTCTAAACAAGCTTCTAAGAGGTTGGGTGTTCTGTGGCGCCTTCGTAGTTTTTTTACGCCACCCCAGTTGCTTGCTCTGTATAGGGGTGTTGTTCGCCCCTGTATGGAGTACGCCTCGCATATCTGGGGTGGGTCCACACATACAGCTCATCTTGAAAAGGTGGAGTCTAGGGCTTTTCGTCTTATCAACTCTCCTGCTCTTACTAACTCTCTCCAATCTCTTTCTTCCCGTCGAATTGTTGCGTCACTCTCTCTCTTTACTATCGCTATTACAACGGACATTGCTCTTCTGAACTCTCACGTCGCATACCTCCTCCACTGAGAAGGGCTCGTGCGACACGTCTTTCTACACAGTCTCATCCTTTCTCTGTCCAACTCTCCGACCCCAGACTTAACCGCTATGCTCAATCTTACATGTACTCTACTGGTAAAGTCTGGAACACACTTCCTTTATCTGTTTTCCCAACTTCCTTTGACTTGCACACTTTTAAACGCCGTGTATCGGGTCACGTCGGCCATTAGCGACCCCGAATCTGATTGCTTCCCAACTCCGGTGGATATTGGTAGGCCTTGGGCCTTTGCCCACCGGAGGAGATATAAAAAAAAAAAAAAAAAAATTGAACATTGTATGATTTGTGGAAGTGAAAAAAAATGGTTCAGGCCAAAAATTTTCTTGCCTTATGTCTCCCTTGTTTCACAACTATACTTCAATGTATGATACCTTGATTCCTCTTGTGATTTGCAAAAAGTAGACATATTGTGCACCTTTCATAATTATCATAGTTATTGCAGTACTTGTTAGAAAGTAGTTAAGTCCTTCTCAATAAGATTTGGATGCAGAGCCGGAATGCTGATAAGAGCTAGAGCAAAAGGGAAATATCTTCAGTTTACTGCAAAATAGTTTTCATATTTGTAATTCTTTGAAAATCAGTATGGCTTTCGGCACCTGAGGTCTTCTGGTGATATGCTCCATTTCTGACAGAATTGTGATCTACCCTTATGGACTATACCCGACATATCTAAGGCATTTGACCGGGTATTGCTTGAATCGCTGCCTTCCAAGTTCCCCTCTGTTGTGTTTCCTCTTATTCTTTTGCTTACTTCAGTCTAGTTTTCTTTTTAATTGTTCCATTTTGGCTGTGTTAATGGAGCGAACTCTTCTACCTTTCCTTCAAAAGTCGTGTTCCTCAGTTGACGTCTTATCTCTTACTATATTCTTTATCGATAATAATTTTAGCTCCTCATCTAACTATCCATTTATGTGCCGTTAATCGACCCTCTCTTCTTCCACTGATTTCAAATTTGTGCCTCTCGTCTTAATCTTTCCGATTCCATTCTTGCTGATCTGGATAGAATTTCCCAATGGAGTCGTCTCAACTTTAAGAAATTCAACTCTTTAAAAACAACTTAGAAATCTATCACAATGGTTGCTAAGGAGGCCTGAAAGAAATTGGTAGTTCTGTTTAGAATGCGAGAATTTTTTTCCTTCAGAGTTAATCCAACTATACAAGGGCCTCATCCTCCCATGTATGGTGTACTGCTCTCACATTTAGGGTGGCTTGGGTTTCACCAGTCTTTTGGATAGGGTCGACTCAAAAGGAAAAAAAAGCCTAATCTGTTCCTACCATTGCAAGAAATTTGGGCTAAGATTATTTAGTTAAATTTTCAGCTCATGGGCATTGCGACCAGTGGTTTGACCAAGATATTCATTTTTTTCAATTTTGGGTCAAAATAACTTTCAGACCGTTATAGACTCAGAAAAATGCTCGAAATCAACTAAGAACTTCAGAAAAAAATGCATATACCCAAAAATTTTTGGCTCAATCAGTCAAATAGTAAAAAAGGAAAAAAAAAACATTCATACAAAATATAAGAAAATTAAGATTTTTTCTTGTTTTTTCAATATTTTCTTTTTCTTTTCTGTTTCTTTTTGACCGCCCCTTTTCTGCTAGTGAATGTTCATCTCTGTGTTTTGATTTTAGATGCTCCCATAAAGATTTGGTTGAAACTTTTTTACTTGGTGCACCCGGAGTTCCTTTTCTAATTTTCTGACTGCAGATGTTACATGTAGCTATTTGGAGCCTATCCTGAAACATTGTAAAATACTCCCATACTGCCGAAGCTGATCTTTTAACTATATTGACTGAAAGTATTAACAAAACAATAATTTTGAAATAATGTAGCCAATTGAAACAAGTTTGATACATACCAATAAAATAACAAATTCAGGTTATATTGATAATTTTATATCTTACATTTTTTCAAACTTTATCTTAGGATCTTACCTAAGTAAACCTGTTAAATCACTTTCATGAATAAAAATATTTTATTTTTTTTTAAATTTTTGTAATTTTTTAAAAACTTTTATTATATAAAATTTGAAATTTTCTGATAATTTTTCTGAAAAAATACATATAATCATTAATTTAAGTGATTGTTCGCAATTCTATTTCTTCCTTATAATTAAATATACCTCAATTAAATTTATATCAAATTTTCTTGACCTAAAATTTCAGTGTTTTTGGCCTATTTATAAATTTTAGGCAACTCCGGCCCCAGCCCCGGCAAAATTCCAGGCCCATTCGGTCCCTACCTCTGGCCTTTGCCCACCAGAAGTTATATATATATATATATATATATATATATATATATATATATATATATATATATATATATATATATATATATATATATATATATATATATATATATATATATATATATATATATATATATATATATATATATATATATATATATATATATATAAGGTTGGCTCGCAGTTTTAAAACTTTAGAGCATAAAAGTTAAAGTATCAAAATTCTTCAAGGATTCCAAAAATGTTATCCTTTTTAACGTATGTTTAGTAGTTTTTGAAATATTTAAGGATGTTAAAGTGGTCTGGCATATATATAATATATATATATATATATATATATAATATATATATATATATATATATATATATATATATATATATATATATATATATATATATATATATATATATATATATATATATATATATATATATATATATAATATATATATATATTATATATATATATATATATATATATATATATATATATTATAATAGATGGACCTTTATTGAGGGACTATATCTCGAAAAATTCAAATAGGATCGAATAAGATATAGAGAGGAATTTGTAGCCCCATCACTCCTCTACACACACACACAAAAAAAATAAGAATTGTAATTGTATTTTTTTTTTTTTTTTTAATTTTCTTTCTCGATAGTGGGGCAGTTTTGGGCTAATAAAATTTTTGTTTAACTCTAGGAGCAAATATCTGTTAGAAGCTTTTGTAGCCAATAGATTTAGGAATACACACACAAATTTCAGACCAAAAACATTTTTCATGTGGCCTCACCGTAGATTTAAACATACCTTAAATTTCCGAAATAACTTCTAAACTTTTAATCCCTCGTAAAAACATTATGAAGGAAGTTTTTTCGTCGGGGGAAAAAAAAACTGTCTATACTGAAATTTTCAGGAGAATCTGATGAAAAATTAAAAAAAAAATAAAAAATTCGACCCTGTCGTTATTAATCATACTCCCTCCTATATATCTTTCAATAGGAAACTTACCAATTTCCTTTTTTCTTATCTCGTAACTTGTTTACAGAAATGTTTGTAATTTTCATTTCAGATATTTACCCCTTATGGTGAATTTGTGTGTGTGCTTCGTTTAGATCGTCCTCTTCGCAGACCATCGGGAATTAGCCTAACGCAAGATGGTCATCTCTTTGTTCTTAATTACTGGGAAAATTCACTTGTGAAATATCAGTTTTGTTCACATGAATAAAATTTTAAAGTGGAAAATTTTTTTCCTGTATTATTTTTGAAAAATATTTAAAAGTAAAGTTTTTGTTTATTATTTTATAGATAATGGATGAGTCAGTACATTAATTATGTGAAAAAAATTCCGTTTGCTTAAGTGTTTTGCTAAACCTTTTTGAGCTCAATAAAAAATGCTTAAATAATTTTTTTATATGGTAAAAGTTCACATCACTCGGGCATTGCCCTATTCATGGATGGGAACTTATTGTTCCTTCAATCCACATGAGGGATCGAAACGTGTCACTCTACCGTTATGCCACGGTATGAGGATATCGTTTAATGTTGCTTAAAATCTATTTTAGTATTCCTGAAGATGTAAATTTCATTAAGATTCACATTTACGTGATAACTAAAATATCCAACAAAAATAACTATTAGAATTTCATTTTGTTCCTTGATTACAACTCTTGAGATCATATTTTTAGCATATGAATTAATCTGCTTCGGAAGAATATTTGGGAAATTAATACTGTATATAATACTCATTCACAACCTGAACTTCCAAATAAAGTCTAGTATTTAAAATAAAATAATGTTTTTTTATTTGACCATTCAATTGCTGCAAAAACAATGCTTCATTGAAACAAATGAGATGTGGAAGATTTAAAGAGCTCTGGATCTAACCCGTATTGGAAATCTTCGACAGGAAGCATGCTCATTTCCTTCAGTCTCATCTCGTAACACTTTCATATCTTATATTTCTACAACAACGTTGAGTAAACGTACACTCACACAATCTTTAAATCATTACAAGTTGTATAATTTAAACTGCCTTCTCTCTTTTAATGATTCAGTTTTGAAAGAAAGCTTATGTATGCTAATTCGTAGGTCTTCAACCAAAAACCGGCATAGAATTTTTCAATTTTCAATAGATTTTTGTATGCTGAACACGAAACAAATACTTAAAAAGTTCTATCACGTAAGGTTATCTTGCAAAATTTTATTTAATAGTTGTGTAATCTTCCATTGAACAAAGAATCTTTTGAGTTCCCCTTAATTAACATTCTTGTACATTAATCATTTTGTCGATGAGGATTATATATATATATATATATATATATATATATATATATATATATATATATATATATATATATATATATATATATATATATATATATATATATATATATATATATATATATATATATATATATATATATATATAATATAATCCTTTGAATCCCTTGCTGTGGCGCTGGACATATCGAAAGCCTTTGATAGAGTCTGGCACAAATCTTTGATTTCCAAACTTCCCTCTTTCGGAATCTATCCTTCTCTCTGTGACCTTCTCTCTGATTTCCTTTCCGGTCGTTCTATAGCAGCAGTTGTAGACGGCCACCGTTCTTCCTTTAAATCTATTAATAGTGGTGTTCCTCAAGGATCTGTCCTATCCCCAACACTTTTTCTACTTTTCATTAATGACCTTCTCTCCGTTACTTCATCTCCTATCCACTCCTATGCTGATGACTCCACCCTTCATTACTCTTTTCATTTTGAAAGGCGCCCCTCTCAACAACAGTTACAAGATGCAAGGAGGGTTGCCT
>SEYY01025072.1:0-10000 GCA_009176605.1 Armadillidium nasatum
TGTGATAAACTTCGCTGTTCAGTTAAAAATACCAATGAACAGAATTATTTAAGTTGAAAAGTTAATAATGAAATTCCTTAAATATCATATGCTTCAGGGAACTTTTAACAAACAACCATAGATAAAACTCATAATGGTTAGAAGCAAATGAACACTAAAATGCACAAGAATGGGGAAAATAATTTATAATAAATAATTAAATGAAAAATAGTGTGAAAAATAGGAAAAGAAAGTAAGGGTATTTTTTCAAGGGAAACATTTATTTTTCTTCCAAACATCACATATGTTCTTAAAAGTTTGTCAGCCATCATATTTTGAAGTTTTAAACAACATAATTAATATATTAATATATATTGAAATATTTTTTTAAATAAAATGAACCTATATTAAAATTGTATAGATGCAATTTTCATTCATATAATGTTCAATAAACCTTGCAACTCGTTAAAAAAATAACCTTGAATAAAATTGTGTAAGTGAAAATGTTAACGATGAAGTACCTTGAATCTCATCTGTCGCAGGGAAATTTTTTCACAAACTTAACTATAATATACTGTAACTATATAACTATGATATACAAATATAATATAACGACATAACTCTCTCTCTCTCTCTCTCTCTCTCTCTCTCTCTCTCTCTCTCTCTCTCTCTCTCTCTCTCTCTCTCTCTCTCTCTCTCTCTCTCTCTCTCTCTCTCTCTCTCTCTCTCTCTCTCTCTCTCTCTCTCTCTCTCTCTCTCTCTCTCTCTCTCTCTCTCTCTCTCTCTCTCTCTCTCTCTCTCTCTCTCTCTCTCTCTCTCTCTCTCTCTCTCTCTCTCTCTCTCTCTCTCTCTCTCTCTCTCTCTCTCTCTCTCTCTCTCTCTCTCTCTCTCTCTCTCTCTCTATATATATATATATATATATATATATATATATATATATATATATATATATATATATATATATATATATATATATATATATATTAATGTACATAAGAATATTTTCCAACAAACTATATTCATATTGAACATAATAAATGGACTTTAAGAAAAATGTTTTTTATTATTATAGAAAATATAATTTAAGGAGAGGAATATTACATATATGAAAGATTTTCTCTTAGAAAATTGAAGAATTTCTTAGAAAGATAATCTACTTCTCCGATAAGGTGTGTGTGTGTGTGTGTGTGTGTGTGTGTGTGTGTGTGTGTGTGTGTGTGCGTGTGTGTGTGTGTGTGTGTGTGTGTGTGTGTGTGTGTGTGTGTGTGTGTGTGTGTGTGTGTGTGTGTGCTATATGTTAATACATTCCAAGTTCCAATTTTATTCATCTTTTTTTATGAATTATTTTTTACACCGAAAAACCAGTGTTAATATATGAAAAGTTTATATTTCATTATATGTCAGATAAGCACTCTAGAAGAATAATGGAGATAGATAAGGGATAATTCCCATTAACATGCTGGTTATAATAACTGACCTGTGCTAATATATATATATATATATATATATATATATATATATATATATATATATATATATATATATATATATATATATATATATATATATATATATATATATATATATATATATATATATATATATATATATATATATAACTGACTTCTGATCTATCTAGTATTTCAAATTGAGGTAGAGAAAACATGGTGGTTATCAATGCCTCCAAAACTCAATTCCTCCATCTCTCTACTCGACACAATCTTCCACACAATTATGATATCTTCTTTGAAAAACACACAACTCAAACCTTCATCTCTCCTTAATATTCTCGGTGTTTCTTTTTCTCGTAATTTTTTTTGGGGAAAATATTATATTCCCTTTCTAAACAAGCTTCTAAGAGGTTAGGTGTTTTGAGGAGCCTTCATAATTTCTTCACTCCACCCCAGTTGCTGGCTCTTTATAGGGGTGTTTGTTCGCCTCTGCATGGAGTATGCATCTCACATCTGGGGTGGTTCCACATATACAGCTTTCCTTGAAAAGGTGGGGTCTACGGCTTTTCATCTTATCAACTCTTGCTGCTCTCACTAATTCCCTAGTCTCTTTATGCCCGTCAAACTGTTGCGTCAATCTCTCTAAACTATCGCTATTACAATGGACACTGCTCTTCTGAACTCTCCCATCGCATACTTCCTAAAATAAGAAGGCCTCGTTCGATATGTCTTCTACACAGTTTCATCCTTTCTCTGACCAACTCTCTGACCCCAGACTTAACAACTATGCTCAATCTTACATGCATTCTACTGGTAAAGTCTGGAACAAACTCCCTTTATCTATTTTCCCAACTTCCTATGAATTCACACTCCTTTAAATGCCGTGTATCGGGACATGCAGGCTTTGATTTCACCAGATATCTGATTTTCTCCCTAACTCTGATGGACAATTGCTCACCAGAGGTAATATATATATATATATATATATATATATATATATATATATATATATATATATATATATATATATATATATATATATATATATATATATATATATATATATATATATATATATATATATATATGGCTTAGGTGGAGATTGTTTCTGAGTTTCGATATTTTTTATATCGATATTTTTTTATGTCGATATTTTTTTATAATCGATATTTTAATACCTATAGATAGCCCTAGGCTACTATGTCGTGCAAACGTTCTTGTGTACGTTAGGTCTCTTTTACGGCAAATTCTTGTGTAGGTTAGGCCTCTTTTTACGGCAATTTCGGTAGTTCAGGTTATGATAAGTCGAATTAGGTTCTGCTAGAAAAGTAAGTAATAATAATTGTGTCTATGTCTAGTAATAGTACCTCGTACCTCTGGCAACTCTCTTGTTTACGATAGGCTTCTCCGATATTTTCGATTTTCGATATTTTTTAACAATCGAAACTCAGAAACAATCTCCACCTTTACCTATATATATATATATATATATATATATATATATATATATATATATATATATATATATATATATATATATATATATATATATATATATATATATATATATATATATATATGTGTGTGTGTGTGTGTGCGTGTGTGTGTGTGTGTATATATGTGTGTGTACAAAGGACGACAGCGTTTAAGAAAAAGAAACAAAACAATAATAGGAAAATATTATTTTCCAACAACCAAGTATAACTCTCAAAGAATAAAAATGGAAAAATTTACATAAAAAAAAAATAAATAAATAAAAAAAAGGTAAATCAAATTAAAATACATAATGCAGCTCAGCATTTTTATAAAGACTATCAAACATTTATTGCAAAATGTGTTTATTGTATAAAATAGATCAATTCTTTAAACCTTTGCGATCTAAATATAAATATTTATTCAAAAAAAATAAAAATTTTCATATATATATATATATATATATATATATATATATATATATATATATATATATATATATATATATATATATATATATATATATATATATATATATATATATATATATATATATATATATATATGCAGCGAGAGGTTTTGTTTTACGGTTGTCAAATAGTGTTTTATTTAATGTTGAATAGGGCGTTATGTTAATTAATTATTATTAATAATACATATTGATAATTATTATCTTTATATTGTTAATTTAGATTTCTCTCACACACAGACCAAGAATTCCAATATTTCGACAAATACATTTGCCTTATTGGTCTTTCAATCTGTTACATATTTTAATTTAGGAATTCTCAAATGCGTTTATGAATATTGAAAATAATTACATGTGGGGGGGGGGAAGATTTCATTTGGGTAAAGAGAGGAAGTTGACAGCATCGTAATTCGTACATAAAATTCTATCTTTACATAGTACTTACTTGAGTTATGTATAGTACGTTAAATTCATATTGATACTTAATAAGATTTTCATACCTTTAAGTCACTCCCAATGTAAATATCTTCCTGAATTACTTTCCTGCTAAATTTTATAAGATGAGCTCTCGGTATAACGTGTTTTCCAATAAGAAAATCTCGTCTATAATGAGGCAATGATTTTTCATTGAAAAGATCTGACCTCTCTTTAACCATCACCCATTTTCTTTTAACTGAAAGAGGAGAGTATTCTTTGTAGTTCGTAAAAGAGATTCCAGTTTGAAAGTCATTGTTAAAAGTTCGTGTCTTTCTCCAACTCTTTGAATAAGAACTCGAATTGGTTTCACTAAATGACACACTTTTTGTATCAAAACTACTCTTTTGAATGTTATTATAAGAATTTTCACGGAATTTTTCATCATAACTGGAATTTCTTTTTAGAATAGACGTTAAATTACACTCCGAATATGCTTCCTCATATTCAAAACTTGAAGAATGCAAATCGTACGTTTTCTTTTGTGAAAATGAATTGAACTTTAATAGGTTTTCAAGGCATGACATATTTGAGGACAAAAACAATGGTTTATAATAAATTTAAATAGTGATCCCTAATTACAACTGATAAAATAATAGACAATCAATTTAAAATAAATGTTTCCATATTTATTTTCCTTTCGTAAATGGTTTAATACTCATTTTTTTAATTTTTATTAATACATAAAGAACAAAAATACAAAATGAGTAAACACAGAAGTGGCAGTTCTTTAATTTCACCTCACCACTAACAATAATAAAAAAGGGGCGTCTGCAACACAGTGACATACATGTGGTAAGAATACACTAACACTGAACACAATTAACCGAAAGTATTTCCAGAAGTATTCGTCGCTCGACCTCCACAAACTCGAGTGACTTGAAGAGCGACATCTCTCGTCGGTTCGACGTTGCTCCTTTATTTAAAAAAAATATTCTTTGATAATTTGCCGTTTTTTTTAAACGAGGCAACGCAAAGCCGATTTGAGTCATTCCTCGTACAGATGCTCACGCGGATTATTCCGTGATTCATACGTGAGTTTGATCTTTATCTCGTGAACACGTAATAAACAATTTCCATAATTACTGTTATTCTCAATTTTTAAATCGAAATTTTTCCCGCCAAAAAAAAATTGCAAATCAATTAGATAAACGGATTAAAAACCTCTCATTAATAATTATAAGCGTAAAACTTATACACAAAGTCTCTTAAAATTATACACGCTTGTAATTCCTAATCAGCCTTTAAAAATTTAATAAAAACTAACAAAAGCAACAAACAAACAAACAAACAAAAACATAAATTCAAGGTAATTCCGCTGCAACTCCAGAGTTCGAACGTTTAAATTCACCTTAATTAATTTAAATACTCATACACTAAATACACGAAAAACAATACATTACTGAGTCCACATTGATAATTCAAAACAATATTAATACTAAAAAGTCATTTTTTTTACAAAGGGAAATAATATACACAACACATAACATATGTACACACAAAAGTGTATACACGGAAACGCATACACACACACACGGCAAATTCTCAGAACTTCCAATGAGTAAACATAAACTATATATATATATATATATATATATATATATATATATATATATATATATATATATATATATATATATATATATATATATATATATATATATATATATATATATATATATATATGTGTGTGTGTGTGTGTGTGTGTGTGTTGTGTGTGTGTGTGTGTGTGTGTGTGTGTGAGCGCGTGTGAGCGTGAGCGTGCATGACAGCAAAAAAAATTGAAGTTCATAAATTTGTTTTTCTAAGTATATTAGTTTTAATGAATAGATTGTAAAACTGCTCGTTCATGTGTGTGAAAAGTATGGCTTATTGAACAAGTTACTCATGGAAAATAAGTGAGCCTTCAAGGATATTATATATATATATATATATATATATATAATATATATATATATATATATATATATATATATATATATATATATATATATATATATATATATATATATATATATATATATATATATATATATATATAACTTGCATGAGAGTCTGCAAGATTTATGAAATTCATGAAATTTCCGGAATAGAAAAATCTACTCTTGTATAACCTGTATCTATATATATATATATATATATATATATATATATATATATATATATATATATATATATATATATATATATATATATATATATATATATATATATGTGTGTGTGTGTGTGTGTGTGTGTGTGTGTGTGTGTGTGTGTGTGTGTGTGTGTGTGTGTGCGTGCGTGCGTGCATTGAAATTTTTAAACTAGCTTTTCCGGAAATTTATGATTTAATTTATATATATATATATATATATATATATATATATATATATATATATATATATATATATATATATATATATATATATATATATATATATATATATATATATATATATATATATATATATATATAAACTAATTTATGATGTTCAGCCATTAGGAATAATTGGGAATCTAGTTTGGTTGCGCTTACAATATCTAAAACCGAGAAGGTGTGGCATGCGACCCGGTACTACTCTTCGCATTGTGGAAAATTTTGCCTCAGGCGTCAGACGGACACCGAAATGAGCCAACACTTTGATGAATGAATTATTTTTTCCAAGGTTTTTATCAAAATATAATGTAAACGGTTTAAAGTGACTGTTATGACTGAAATGAAACGACAATTGTCACAAAAATGGAATCTAACTTCTTCTGAAGGCGACGGGTATAATTGAAACGAAACTGCAACTGTCACAACGAAAAAATCCAACTTCGTCTTAATGAGACAGATATGACTGAAACAAAACGGCAATTGTGACAAGAGAAGAATCCAACTTCGCCTTAAGGTGACGGTTATGTCTGAAACAAAACGGCAATTGTGACAAGAGAAGAATCCAACTTTGCCTTAAGGTGAGGGTTATGACTGAAACAAAACGGCAACTGTGACAAGAGAAGTGACAAGAGAAGAATCCAACTTTGCCTTAAGGTGAGGGTTATGACTGAAACAAAACGGCAACTGTGACAAGAGAAGAATCCAACTTCGCCTTAAGGTTACGGTTATAACTGAAACAAAAACGGCAATTCTGACAAGAGAAGAATCCAACTTTGCCTTAAGGTGACGGTTATGACTGAAACGAAACGGCAACTGTGACAAGAGAAGAATCCAACTTCGCCTTAAGGTGACGGTTATGACTGAAACAAAACGGCAATTGTGACAAGAGAAGAAGCCAACTTCGCCTAAAGGGGACTGTTATGACTGAAACGAAACGGCAACTTTGCCTTAAGGTGATAGTTATGACGGAAACGAAACGGCAATTGCCACAAAGGAAAAATTCTACTTCGCCAAGACCCTAAGGGACACGAAAAGGTCTTCTTCAGATCAGTATCCACTACTCTACATTCAACAGTGCTTGGTCAAGAACTAAGTCCACATCTATACGAGCGCTTTATGAAGGCGTTATCCGAGCGTTGGTACCTTCAATACCTTTCAAGGCATCACAAAGCTGATCAAACTATAAGAGCGCTTTTTTAGCAGTTCCAAGACTCCGGCGTTGTATTTACTAATTGCAATAGTGAAGAACTGCCCTGAAAAGGGCAACATTTTAAGCTCTCGTATTGGTGCTTTCAAGGAATTTAACGGCCTGAAAAACCTAACACTTTCAACCCATGTCTAATTTTATCAAATTTTGGGCAGGTGCTAACGTTACTAAAGCGGTTTAAGTGATCGTATGGAAGGTGACCAAAGATGCTATTTTTTTGGTAAGGCTTTTCCTGAAATTTCTTTTCCTTTTCCTCAAAATGATAGATTTTCAACACGACTGACGAGATAGAGAAATAATTGTAAATTTAATATTGATTGATGTGATCACTGTGACGGCTCGAATCACTATATTGACGGACAAGTGAATTACTTTGAGAATGATGATAGTGCCATTTTCTATATATATATATATATATATATATATATATATATATATATATATATATATATATATATATATATATATATATATATATATATATATATATATATATATATTATATATATATATATTATATATTATTATTATAATTTATTTTATTTTAAATTTATATTATATATATATATTATATATATGATATATTATATATATATATATATATATATATATATATATATATATATATATATATATATATATATATATATATATATATATATATATATATATATATATATATATATATATATATATATATATATAATACTATATATAATATATATTAGCTCAATATTAAAAGGTCTTCCCAATTAAAGCGTAATGAGTTGGTTACATAAACACACTCGAATAAGACATTATAAAAAGCAGGAAAATCGAATAACGTAATAGCTTCCGTAATAAGCAATAATGAGGCTATTAAATTAATTAAAAATATCAATAAAAGAGAAATCAACGTTTAAAATTCAAGGATATTAATTTAAGGGATTATTTAGTGGAGATAAAATTATTTATTTATTTTTTTTTTTTTTATTTGAATTACATTTTAAATTAAGGATTATAAATTTTATTTTAATTTCTTGAATTTTAAAAATGATTCTTTTTTTTTTTAATGACGATAATAAAAATTAATAATAAATAATAATAATAATAATAATAATAATAATACAAAAATTTGAAATTATTTAAATTTCGTCTAAATTAATTGCAAAAATAATAATAATAAATTTCAAATTATAAAAACTTCTATATTAATTTTATGCAAAAAAATAAATTATATAAAAGTAGAGTCTTTTCTTAAATTTAATTGTTTATGAATTTATATTAAATTTATTAGAATAATAATAATAAAAAAAAGCAAAAAAAAAACAATAATAATAATAAATATAACAAATTTAAAAATTAAAAATAAAATCTAAAGTTACCCCAAATTATTTGCAAAGAAAATAGATATAAAGAAAATGTACATTTTCATAAGTAACTATTATAAAGTGAAAAATATAGCTCCGTAATTCAAAATCTAGCTAGAGATAAGATTGATATGAAATTTAAAACATCCGCATACGAAAAGAATAATTTTATACAGTAACGATACTTATCATTTTAGTTTGGTAATGATTTTGTAAAATTCTTCGGGAGAATTTAATAGAGATGTGAATGTTTCCGGAATGTTAAGCTTTAAAATTTTGCAATGTCTGCATATATGCGGATATCAGCTACGTCACTATATATATATATATATATATATATATATATATATATATATATATATATATATATATATATATATATATATATATATATATATATATATATATATATATATATATATATATATATATATATATATATATATATATCTGATAGTACTGAGTCTGAGTCTAGGACTCACTAATATTATCATAGCTGAGTCCAACAACAATTAGAATGTGCCTGAAAATTATTTTTAACGCTTATTTTTACTTCAAATTTTTTGCTAATTATATACTTGCATAAATTTAACAAACAGAACTGACAAGAGCAATGACTTATGCAGTTTAATTGACAGCTGAATCAGTCTTTTATAGGTTGAGGTTTATATTATGAAAGGACAATAAAAAAAAATTAACTTTTAAAAGAAAATTTAAATGTAAAGATTCAGGAAACGCTCAAGTGCATTGCCAAAGAACTACTTAAAGAAATTTACTGTAAAATTTTTCTTTTGACCAAAAAATAGTACAATAAATAAAAAAATGTTTTAGACAGTCTTATTGAATAATAAAGGTATTTGATTGGAGTTTAATGAAAATTGTAAATTA
Organism: Armadillidium nasatum; assembly: GCA_009176605.1. Classification (NCBI taxonomy): domain Eukaryota; kingdom Metazoa; phylum Arthropoda; class Malacostraca; order Isopoda; family Armadillidiidae; genus Armadillidium; species Armadillidium nasatum. Next base: position 9,647 of record SEYY01025072.1, read on the forward strand.
TTGTAAACAAAGGATAATGAAGACAGTTTAGCCAATTCAATTTATTCTACCATCTTATAAATACAAATCAATCTTAAATAAGAGACTGAGACTTAACAATCGATAAAAGACCTATACGCTTATTTGATTGGTTTTGTCAGAAAAAAGCAATTCTTTATTATTAATATATTAAATAACAATTATATTATGCTGCAGCATCTGCTCGATCATTCGGTACTATTTAAGCCCGCAATGAAATCGAGTAAAATATATTTGTTGGACACCGCTTAGTAAATAATGCATGAATATTAAGTATTTTTCTGGTGGTATTGATAAAGATAGAAATATTGTTAAAGTACAACCTTGGTGCGAGGT
>SEYY01025073.1:0-15000 GCA_009176605.1 Armadillidium nasatum
CGTCTTAATGCGATGAAAATCCAGAGAGAAAAAAAAACTATTTCGCACAGTTTGATACGCTAATTCAAATATCACTCCGCGATCACGAGTTATGTTCAATATGACGTACAGGGTGTATTTTTTTAAAGTCTCCATTCCATGCATCTCTTTCTCAAAGCAATTTTGGGCAAAAATTAAACTTTAAGTGATTTTGAAATGACTCCGAACAAATTTACACATTTCCAAAACGAATTAGAAAATTATGAATATTTTAAACTTACTTTACGTTAAGAATAATTCTAATATCCTCCCGGGGGGGGATGACTCCCCAGAAGTACTAGGGAGGCATATATTGATTCTCAAACGCTCGACAAGTGGAACACGTCTATAACGCATTCCTTAAAAGGTCAACTTTATCTGAAAATCATATTCCCCACCCTTTGTACAACTATCCCTCCCATTATAAGATAATCCTAATCCGATTCCGATTCCTGTTCCGACGAAGATGTTTGAGCAAATTTTGTTCTCGCTCTTGCTGCAGCTTTGCGGATTGTACGACGAGGCTTAGGACTAGGAGGGCCTGAAACTGGAACTGTTTGATTTGATTGAGGCTGGACGGATGTTGATGCAACAGGAGGAGTATCCAAATCTTTCCCCTTACCGCTGTGAGTTATAGACAATTCCAGCGGGTAAAGGATTTTAATCGGATACAAGTTCGACTGTCCTCCAGGCGTTCTTACCGATACTATTCGGACTTTACCGTCATCTCCATGAATGAGTTGTTCAACAATACCCATTTGCCAGAAAGGTCGTTCTTTTACTGGACTTTTAATCAAAACTACGTCATCGACTTTGATTAAATTGTCCCATTTTGTCTGATACATATCACGACTAGACTCTCGAAGACTGAGGAGATATTCGTGATACCAACGTGTGCGAAAGTCCTCGAATCGTTCCGATGATTTTCTGAGAGATTGTAGAAGCGCGTTCCTGGCCGAAGAAGGTGGTACTCCAGAAGGGATTATTTGATCCTGTTCCGGGTAGTGCCATGCTAGTCTTGGAACTGGGCTTCAAGAAACAATTCGGGGTAATTGGCATCAATTCATCATCACTCGATGTATATGTAAGAGGTCTAGAGTTAATAGCATCAGCTATCTCCGAAAGAGTTGTTACAAAATCGAAATACTCGAGTGATGATCGTCCTATCGTCTTCATTAGGCAGTCTTTCACGACTCTGATCATTCTTTCCCAAAGGCTTCCGACCCAGGGACTATAGAGGGGAATGCGCTTGTGCACAATTTGGTTTTTTCTCAGAAACTCGTTTCCGACTTCTGATACTACGAAAGATTCTATAGCATCGACTCCCTGGATGAAACTTCTTGCGTTATCGCTGTAGAGTACGTCGGGGACTCCAGAATTTGACTACAAACCTTTGAAACGAAAGAACGAAAGACTGAGTCGACATGTCTGGCACTAGGTCAAGATATATTGCTCGAACGTGCATGCAGGTGTATATCAAAATGAACATCTTCTGTGCAGACGACGAACCCTTTACCTTCACCCACCAATGCTTGGTGAAATCGATTCCGACATGGCGGAAGGGACGGAAAAGGTCCACTTGTGCCTTTGAAAAATTAGTGAAGCGCGGGTATTGGAAAGCAAAATTGTTAAATTTTTTGCACACGATGCATTCCGATAACACTCGCTTTATTGTAGTACGAGCAGAGGTAATCCAGAACCCTTTCAACCTAAGGTTGGTTAGGGTGGCCTGGATTCCTAGATGTTTGCAATCGAAATGTGACTGTCGAATCAACAGATGGGTAAGGTGATGTTTTTTACCCATTAGGATGGGATTTATTACGTCATATTCGTAATAATTCGATCTCGAAAGACGACCCTTACTCCTGATAAGTCCATCGTTGTCTAAAAACAGATTCAGATTATTAACCAAATCTGGTGCTCGAAGGGCATTCGACTGCTTCTTACGAACTCCCTCCAAGAACTCAAGTTCCTTAGAGAAAGCTTCCCTTTGCATGGTTTTCAAACAATACAGACGAGCTTTTCTGTCACAAACGAGAGGATCTCTATTTGCAGCAGAAAATTTAAACAATAGGGAACAAACTCTTATTAGAGAATTGAAGCTCGAAAAACGTGAGATGTCGACTACTGGAGGACTTTGGGCTTCAGTGATGACAGTAAATACAGGAGTAGATGTCGATGGAATTGACATTCCTGACTCCAAGTATTCACATTCGATCTTCGGCCAGTATACTGGATCAGAAGAGAGCCACTCAGGACCATGAGACCAAATCTGATTTTTCTTCTCGAATTCCTTCAGAGAGATTCCTCTAGTTATTAAGTCAGCAGGATTCTCTTCCGACTTGACATAGTGAAATGTCGACGACAAAGAATGGTCTTTTTTGAGAGAAGCTGTCATCAGTCTGATGTCCTGTATTCGATTTTTAACAAAGATGCTCTTGTTCTTTTTTCCTCCATATATTAACCATGCCAATGTGATTTGAGAGTCTGAGAAGATTCTCACCTCTCTAAATTTAGTGCTTGGAAAGCTGGAAAGGACTTGAGGCAAGCACTTTAAAGCCAGATAGACAGAAAGTAACTCCAGCATTGGCAAGGTTTTTCCCTTCGAGGGAGCAACTTTTCCTTTAGACCAAAGGATGTTGGTACCACGAGACTCAGATGAAATATAGGTGACAAATCCGTAACACAATGTGCTTGCGTCACAGAATAAATCAATATACAAATCAGGATCATCTGTTTCGAAACAAGACCTAGGAAACTTCATTGTCTTTAAAGATTCCAGGTCCCTACGAAGTTTTCCCCAAGCGTGCTTCAACTCTTGGTCCACTTCTTCGTCCCAGCCGATCTCTTGCTCCCACGTCTTCTTTACCAGAAGACGGCCTCGTATGGTCACGGGAAGGAACAGTGACAAGGGGTCGAAGACTTTGGCTACTTCGGAAAGAAGTTGTCTTTTGGTAGTCACATCACCAAGGTTGAAGTCACTCAAGGAAAACGAGTCCGAATCTATATGGAACAAATATCCCAGTACCCGCTCTTCTGAACATTGATGTGTAGAAATTTTATTCTTCAGCTCAAATAGTTCTCGAAGTTCCTGATTGTTCGAATTCCAGGAACATAGGTCGAATCCACCTTCCTTCAGGCGGGAAGTGGTTTGATGAAAAATAGTCTTCATGTCTTCAATAGAAGAGCAAGTATAAAGGAAATTGTCCATATACAAATTATTGATAAGGAGAGAAGAACAAAGGTCCAATGGATATTTAAGGGCATGTTGTCTTATAACTGCACATAAGACATAAGGACTTACGGCCAGCCCAAAAATAATTGTGGTGTACCGAAACGTAAGAAGTTTCTCTCCTTCTTGCCAAAAGAAACAAAACAAGTTCCTATCTTTTTCCAATTTCAATCGGATCTGAAGAAAAGCTTTTGAAATGTCAGCCATCACTACAAATTGATTGGTTCGAAACTGCAGTAGTAGACGGAAGAGAGATGCCAATAGGTCGACACCAGGATATGAAGCCTGGTTTAATGAAGGGCTGTCTCCTATCTTCAAACTACAGTTGAATACAGGACGGATCTTGGTCGTCACCTGAGCCTGTGTTTTAATGATGGGTCGATGAGGGATCCAAATATATTTATGGAAATCTTTGTATGGAACCTGTATTTCTTCTATTATTCCCTCCTTCAAATATTGCCGAAAGATGTCTCCATAGGCCGAGACGAGACCCTTACCTTCGAGATTCTTCCTCACTCTATGCAAAGCAGCTAAGGCTACTTTGTAATTCGAAGGGACCAATTTCAGGACGTCTTCGTACCAGGGAAGTTCAACATGGTACTTTCCGTTCTTGAAGCATATACCGTCCTGGAATTTCTGGATGAAAAGAGAGTCAATAGACCCTTGGTTCGACTGTTCATCTATTCCTAGTGACTCTAGACGGTACATATTCTCCACCCAAATCAAGGTCGACATCAGAGTGAGTGAAGGTCAGTGGATCGAAATAAGTAGGTGCAGGTTCGACTACATGGTTCACGAGATATTTCGGTACCTTGGAGACAGACTTTCTAAGTGAAGAAGGAAACTGTCACAATTCCGAACGTTGTTTCGAATGTTGATGAGGCATGGATGAACCCTCTTTAAATATAGAGTTGATTTGTGAAGGAGTAAGAAATGCCTTCACTGGACCATAGGGGATAACACCGCGACACGATTCAAATGCACTCCCTCCCAAACAATTCACGAAGCGGAAGTGTTTAAAATGGTGTAAAGCATCGATGCCTAAAAGTCCGTCTATATTTTCGACACAATCTTCCACCGAGTCTTTATAATATCCATCTGCGATATCGATTTGACTCTCCAAGATATTCAACATCGCTTCCTTGAGGCCTTTAACCTCAAAGCTAACTTCAAGGTCAGGGTCGATAAATATGGGCATGTTAGTATACTGAGTGCCACATAATAGCAGTTCTAAATCGATAGACCGCATATCACGTTCCTGCTCGCCGAGGAAGGTCTTAATCCGATTACGGTATGAAGGTAGGGTGTTAAGCTTTACACCTAGCCTTCTGAGCACTCTGCTGCCGAAATAACTGCGCTGTGATCCAAAGTCCAACAGCATGCGTGCTATAACAACTTTGTTGCCTTTCTTAACCTTGATGGCGATAGGTCGGAAGAAGACAGTTTGCTTCAGAAGCACTAGTGTTGATGCAAAGATGTTGTGAAGATGTCGAGTCAGTGGATTCATTTAAAGAGACTCCTTTGGAAGAAGAGGGTGTGTCCGATTTAGTGCCTTGAGGTTGTAGTTTCGATTTCTTGTTCGATGTTCCAGCTGAACATAAAGCAGTGATGTGGGCTCTACTGCGACAGAGGCCACAAGGTCGAGTAAGGCCATATCTCTTCGCAGGGCAGCTGCTAGAGGCATGCTTCAAGCTGGAGCAGTTGCCACACATCCCAAGTTCTATACATCTCTCTCTTCGTGCCGAAGGTGTAGCATAAGAAGTACATGAGAACATGTAATGTTTGCCATCACATATTTTACAATTCTCTGTTGTTGCATCACCAACAGGATTAATCCTTTTGGCAACTGCAGAACGAAGTGCAACAGTGGATGATTTCGACGTTGTTTCTTTATGCTCACTTCTTTTCGATGAAGTGTTAAAAGAAGAAGATTTCGTTCTTTACGAAACGAGGAATAACGATCTTCCTTCATGTTCTTCTTTGAAGATGAAGGCAAAGAGGACGAGACGTTTTTCTTTTGAAATTTCTCTAAAGATTTCAGGATGTAATGGTAACGATCAAATATTAAGTTGATTGAAGGATACTCTTCCTTCGTATCGATCTTTAATTCCCTGAGGAAAGATGATGGTAGCTTGTCAACTACAATGTGACTGACAAGTCTATTGCCAGGTGTGTCAATTCTCAAGAAAGTCTAAACCAAATTCTCTCAGTTCATGAAGATGAGCTCGAATTTCTGAAATAAAGGCTCGAATGTCATCAAGATTCCTTACCACTCAAGACAGCTGCAGAATCTATCTTGTGAAACAAAGAATCTATGATAAATGGTTTGTCTAAATAAAGATCTTTCAAAATCTTTATTGCGGTCGAATAATTTTCATCCACATTGGAAAGATGTTCTATGTCCCTCAATGCAAAGCCACTCAAATGCGCTTTCAAATATTGCAATTTAGCAGCTGATGTAATATCTGTTCGACAGCCGAAGGTGTTTTCGAAAGACAGAAAGAAAGAGCGAAATTGAAATCGGTCACCTTCGCCTTTAAAAGTACTGCATTTAAGAGCAGGAATCTTTAATTCCTGTTTGGGAGAAATTGTTCTCAATATTTGAGTGAGCTCTGCACGAGAGACAGCGTCTTCATTGGAATGATTGGATGATGACGAATGTCGGGGTTCAACAGGTGGAAGAGGGCGTATTTTTTGTATGATCTTCTGGATTTGCATGTGATAGTTAGAGGACGAAACGATTTCTTCATTGAGGACAGTTTTATCATACTTCATGAGTTTTGACATGCAAATCTTAGCCTCTATATCCCCATCCAGTTGTCGAATTTCCTCCAACCTGAGAGAAACTTCCTCCAGCAATGATGTCACGATGGCTGGTTCAATGCCCTCAGGAGGGGGGCTCACGATTGGTTTCAACAGCAATGTTACTTTTCTTCTTATAACCCCTCTTGATACTTTCAAAGGGGATATCACTTTCTTTACTGCATCCAGAAGTTTGGCTTTTTCTTCCGGTTCGATGCTAATGTCCTCTGTTCCAAAATCACTGGAGATGGTGTCTTCCAGATCCTCCAGAAGGGCTGAGGCAGCTGTCAAAGCACTCAAATCCATGTTGAAATTCAAATTTCGATTAAGGTTTCAATTCAAAATTCGATTCAATTCAACAAGATGACAAGCAGCGGTATCACTTTCGAAACGTCGAAAATTATCAACGATGTTAAACAGTAGTGTCCCTTTTCAAGTGAGATCAAAAAAAACAAACAAAAAAGTTTGGCAAAAAAAAAATAAAAAAATAAAAAATTATACACACTATAATCAACTTGAAAAACAACACACCGTTCTTGAGGGCTTGCAGTGATTACCACTACTCGCTGGATTCGAGTGACGTAAATCTGAATGTTGCGTAAAGAAGTCTTACAGCACTGTATTCAAAAATGTATTGCCGATACCGATAATGTGCGGCAGATACACCACAATGTATAACCGATACCGATATTGTGAGGCAGATACACAATAATGTATAACCGATACCGATATGTGAGCCGATACTGAAGGGTGAATTGCCGATACCAATATGTGAGCCGATACTGAAGGGTGAATGGCCGATACCTAAGGGTGAGTGGCCGATACCAGAGTATCTGTGGCCAATACCGGATGTGTGTGGCCAATACCGAATGTGTGTGGCCAATACCCAAGGTGTGTATAGCCAATACCGAAATGTGTATAGCCAATACCGAAATGTGTATAGCCAATACCGAAATGTATGGCCAATACCAAAGTATGTGTGGCCTTTACCGAAGTGTGTGAGGCTTTTATCAAAGTGTGTGAAACCGATACCGCTGTGTACCCGATACCGATGTACGAAGATTACCGATTTCTTGCGCAGCTCACACACACACACACAAATATATTTCGTGTGGAAATTTAAATTCTCCACAACGTTAGTTGCAACTCACTGTTTTAAACAGCGAAAATAAAACAGTTTTCAAAAAAAATAAATTGTGTCCCATAAAACAAAAAACCCAACCTGACGAGCGTTGGAGAACCACTTTCAGATTTTACACTTAATTTTAATCACAAAAATATAAATATTCGAATTTCAAAGTCAAAAAAATTCGTACTGAAAATTGTTATTTTTTAACGAAATCAACAAATTTGGGAACAAATTTCAAAAACAAGACTTTTTCAATTATATATTGGAAATGCGTAAGATGTTATAAGATTTAAGGCGTAGGAGAAATAGCTAGCACTTTCCAATATAGCAATTTTACGATAAAAAATTTGCGGATCACATAAAATTGTAATGTGATAATTAAACAAATACTCAGAAGCAAATCTGCCCAAAAGCTTCGAAAAAAGAAATACATAAATTAGAAACAAACCTTATTTTAGATGTTTGGCCAACCTGTGGTTACTTTTTGAAAAAGTCTTGCTTCTTCAGTAAATGAGTCGAAATGTATTTCTTCTCCTCAAAGCTTCTGAGTTAGGTAGTTAGTGGTATAAAGACAGCCATCAATCATGAATAGCAATAGGTTTATCAATATCCCAATACTCGTCCGGACGATATACTAAGATAAAATTTCACCTCTCGCAAATTACAAAACTAACGCTTATCTTTAAGTTTTATCAAAAGGTCGAATTTTAGGTTCAAATGTTCAAAATGATTAACGAAGTTAAATCGATTAACAAAAAAAAGTCAAATTAACGAAGTATTCAAAACTAAATTTAAGATTTTCCACAATTAGAGATACGATTTAAAATAGTCACTTTCACTATCACAGAGCAAAATTAGAACGTCTTAATGCGATGAAAATCCAGAGAGAAAAAAAAAACTATTTCGCACAGTTTGATACGCTAATTCAAATATCACTCCGCGATCACGAGTTATGTTCAATATGACGTACAAGGGTGTATTTTTTTTTAAAGTCTCCATTCCATGCATCTCTTTCTCAAAGCAATTTTGGGCAAAAATTAAACTTTAAGTGATTTTGAAATGACTCCGAACAAATTTACACATTTCCAAAACGAATTAGAGAATTATGAATATTTTAAACTTACTTTACGTTAAGAATAATTCTAATAATATATATATATATATATATATATATATATATATATATATATATATATATATATATATATATATATATATATATATATATATATATATATAATAAACTTGCCCTTATTCTTGGTCTCGTTTACTTGTGTTTTTGTTACATTAATTCCTTTAATTTCTTCTGAAAATATTTTATCTTCGAAAGGCTTGACTCCTTTTACTTCTTTGAGATCTTTAAAATAGAAACAAATATAAAATTTGCAGCAAATAATTGTTCTTTATTTCATTATTTTAAGATCTCAATCAAGTATTAAATATGTCAAAAATTATTTTTTCATGGAGAAGTGAAAATGTAAATTTACACTCGAATAGTGTTATGTAAATTTAAATTTTCAATTATGTCCTAGTCTTTTACTGTTTAAAGCCACAGGAAGAAAAATTGATCGGTCCAATTTAAAATTAGCCATTCTCACATTGTCAATTTATGACTCATTTTTTAAGGATAGGAAGCAGCCTAGTTGAAGTATCGCACGTCTGATAGCGTTGTACACATGTGCCAAAAAATAACTCTCGTTAATTAAGCGTGGTCAATATTGTCCAAACGGTTTTAAGAGTGGATGTGTCTATAGTACGTACCCTTTAGATTTTCATAAATTTAAATAGTTTTCTTGCGTCATGGTTATTACTCAAAGTTCTTATTTTGAAATATCTAAACATTTATCACATTTACTAAAGGCCATGGTTCTTGAATGCAGGCAGGCAGGAAGGTGTTCCAATGTAAAAGATTATGCGTCGTTCCGGCTTCGAGAAGGTACCATTAGACAGACGTGTTGTTTCTGCCGCTAGAGGGATTGCTTAAAAAGCAATTTAAAAAAGAAAACCGAGGGTCTGGGAGAAAGAGACTCACTCCTGACAGACTGATATGCTGTTACGGACCCTTCGATTACAGAAGATGAATTAAATAAGTCGCATACACAGCTACTGAATGACGTATCGGTACGAACAATCCAACATAACCTTCAAAAAAGACCTGCATCTTTCGTGTCACTGCGCTGCAATAAAACCTATGCTTACATAGCTTATGGCGAAGTGTTCGATTCGCCAAACAATATAGGTATTGGACTAGTGAGCACTAAATGATGGTTATGTTTTTGGATTAAAGCACATTTAAGTGTATCAGGGAGACACCAAACACTTACGACGTCCAGCTACCATCAGAAGGTATCTTCAAAAGTACACAGTTATGACTGTCAAGGATTCAGATCAGGTAATGATGTGGAGTTGCTTCAGTGTAAATACTGGTACTGGGACCTCTGCTTCCTTCCCAATAACGTTACAATGCAGAGTGAGTGGTATTTGAAGTTTTGGAAGACCATTTCTCCCTTTGTAAACATTTATCAAACGGATTTATTATGCAAGATAATACTCCCTACCATACCGCCAAACGAATCAAGAAATATCTTTCTCGCCACCATATTGCCATTGCAGACTGGTCAGGAAACAGTCCTAACTTTAATCTGATTGAAACTGCTTGTCATACATGAAACCACATCTACATATAGCAGACACCTCAACTATACCACGTGTTATCGAATAGCCAAAATTCATCTGGATAAGCATGGACCACAGCCACATGACCTCTCTGGCGAAATCTATGCCTAAATGCTTGGAAATGGTCATCAAAGCCATGGGAAAAATGACAAATACTAAGTGATGATTGTACATACCATATTTCAAATATAAACTGAAATAAATCCTCGAGTTCTTTAATTTTTTGTATTTTCCTTAGACCGATCATATTTTTTTTGCCTTGATTGTAGTTTTTTCGATCTTGTAAAATTTTATGAACTTTTGACTCATTTGTTTCTGTGATGTGAGAAGAAACTTTCAAAAAGTATTTACCTCGATTGGTTTACTTTTGCAAGGGAATTATCTTAAATCTATCTCTCTCTCTCTCTCTCTCTCTCTCTCTCTCTCTCTCTCTCTCTCTCTCTCTCTCTCTCTCTCTCTCTCTCTCTCTCTCTCTCTCTCTCTCTCTCTCTCTCTCTCTCTCTCTCTCTCTCTCTCTCTCTCTCTCTCTCTCTCTCTCTCTCTTTCTGTTTTAACCAAATCTCTATGTTTGTGATATTTTTTTTTAAATAACCATTCGACTATTTAAAATGTATCTGTTTATTATTAGATTCAATACAAAGTATGATACATTCAGTACATTAAAATATTACTCCTATTTAACATAAAGATTTACCAAAATCATTTCGTTAACCTAACAGCAAATATACAATATTATGAGAAGATATATTGAATATTTCTTAGTAATGATTGAAAAAAATGTAATTTAAATAGCTTTCTTTGATAATAATTTGCTTCGTTTTTCGATCATATTTAAAGTTTATTTTATTAATTTAAATTTCACTACTAATGTTGACTGATAGCAACTGACCTCTTACTAATTTGGGAAGAAAAATGATGGCTATTTTTAATGAGTTAATTAAGAACTAAGTTTCTTCATCTATCTACTCTCCAAAATCTTGCATACAGTTATAAAATCTTATCTGAAACACAAATCTCAAGCCTTCCCCTTTTCAGAAAATTTTCTTGACATATTCTTTTCTCAAGACCTGTCTTCGACAGATAACCTTATTTCTCAAACACACAAGAAAAGCTTATATCTCTCCAGAATTTCTTCACGTCACCACAATTCTTATAGTATCAAATTCTTTTCGGTTTATCAACTCTAAATGAATCTTTCCAATCTTTTTCCTGCCTTCAAATTGAAGGACATTATTCTTCTACTTTCAGTACAAAAGACAATGTTTTACAAATTTTTCTAATCGCTTCCATCCTCCACGAAGGAAAGATCTTTAAGTTAGTTGATCTACACAGTTTCATCCCTTTTCACTCCAATTTTGAAACATATACTTGAAACCAAAGCTCACCCCTAGAAGTGCACATCTGGTGCAGTTAGGTGTAGACTTCTTTCACATTTCTGTTTTCAGCCCTTCCTAAGATCTAAGCACCATAAAATTACGAGAATTGTAATAATTTGTAAATCGATCAGACATTTTCAGTGTGAACCACTTATCTCTGTTGTATTTATATAGGGGACTGGTATTTCTTTCCAGAATTTTTTTTTTTTTTTTTTTTTTTTTTGTTTTTTACAGAACGCCACCACTCACTGGCAGAGCCCTTTTCAAGGTAATATATATATATATATATATATATATATATATATATATATATATATATATATATATATATATATTATATATATATATATATATAAATATAATTAAAATAAATAAATAATATATATATATATATATATATTTTATAATATATTATTTTATATTTTATTTTATTATAATATTAAATATATATATAATATATATAATTATATATATATATATATATATATATATATATATATATATATATATATATATATATATATATATATATATATATATATATATATATATATATATATATATATATATATATATATATATATATATATATATATATATATATATATATATATATATATATATATATATATATATATATATATATATATATATATATATATATATATATAGTATATATATATATATATATATATTATATATATATATATAATATATATATATATATATATATATATATATATATATATATATATATATATATATATATATATATATATATATATATATATATATATATATATATATATATATATATATATATATTTTAGTAGTTGGTAATTTTGAATCCGGATTCGTGGATTTTTTCAGGGATTTGGATCCGAATTCAAGAATTGAAAAATTCGCTAGATTCAAATTCGATTCGAATTCGGATACGAGAAATCTAGAAATGTGATGAATTCGATGCGGATTCCGAGAATTCTGATTTGGATTCGAATTAAAATCCTTTTATCTATGGTAACATCAAAATTTAAACAACCTTCTTGGTTCTCATACTGATAAAAAAATTTTTGCCACTTACCAAAAGCATCTCTATAACTTCCATACATCTGCCTTTCCGCCTCTTATTCGTTCTGACAGTACTGTAGCTAGCACTCCTTTCTTCTTCTAATTCCACTATGGGCGATCAAGAATACCTCATCCAAATCCTCCTCTCAGGTGTAATTTGTCTTTACATGTAATCAAACATATCTGATACATGAGATTTTAAAATATATGAAAGGCATTCTTCCTCACGTGTTGAGGAAACGTGCGTCTGAATTAGCCCAAGTCTTCGTTTACCTCCATTTTCTTAAGCTTTAATACCAATTCTTCCATTCTGTGCTGTATGCGCGCTTATGTTCAGTCAATCACAAGGAAAGGTAGTAGATCTAATCCTTCTTGCTATATTGTTATTGCTTTAATTTGTATTTTGTCTAAAATCTTTAAAAATTTCATCAACTATCATTTCTTGGATAACCTGGAAACTCATTTCTTTCTTTCAGATCATCGCTATCATATTGACGCTCTAGGTCCATTGGTGACATACTCTCTTATTCATTGATTTATGGTCATATTCATTTGGAACAATGATAAATCTTTTGAGGTGAAATTTGAGATATTCAAAATTATTGACAATTAATGGAAAGAGTCACTACTCTAAGCTCCCTTCCTTTGGGTTTTTTCCTTCTCTTTGCTTTCTCATGTCCAGCTTTCTCTCAGATCATTCCATATCACTACTTGTTGAAAAAGCGATTAAAGTTAATTGTGGTGTTCTTCAAGGTTCTGTTCTGTCTTCAACTTTATTCTTACTTTTCATTAACGATTTTCTCAGTAGCCCTCCAAACTTCATCCATTCTTATGCCGATGACTCAACTCCCTATTTTTGTATTCATTTCAAGTGTGTTCTCTCATTTACATCTAGAGATACTATCTTGCCGATCTAGATGGAATTTCCTGTTGGCATCTCCTGAACTTTGTGAACTTCAACTCTTTAAAGAATCAACTTTTCACATCTCTCTCCCAAAAGCACCTCCCAACTTTCCAATATCTTCTGATGACTCTCCCGTTTCACTTGTGAGCAACAGAAAGGATTTTGTCTAAACATAAAAACTGTCGTTAAAATCTCATGTCATAATGGCTGCAAGGGCGGCCTCAAGGAAGATAGGAGTTCAGTCCATATTAAGAGAATTTTTTCCTTCCGAACAAATACTCCAATTATATAAGGGTCTTATCCACCCAAGAATGGAGTTATTTCCTCCCATTGGGAAAGGGAGAGGGACTCCAGCTCTGCCCTTCTTTAGGACAAATATTTTTAGTGTCTTTTTCATGTCATCTTTCTTGGAAAGATCACATTATATCTCTTTCTAAATAAGTTTCTAAGAGATTGGGTGTTCTGAGGAGATTTTGAAATTTCTTTGTACACTGATAAACTGTCCCCACTTTCAAACTCTCTTGTCACTTTATTTTCTGTGACGTCACTTTGGCAAACAATCACTTTTCTTTTATATAGTAATTGATCTCTTGCATTCCACCACCATTGCGTCGCACTCTCAGCAAAAAGAGTGTCATGCACTTACATCAGTTTTGAGGGAATAATGCAAGCACCAAGATTGTTGTTTCCTGTCTTTATTTTTATTTTAATTTTATGTAATATTTTTCACTTATATTTTACTTTAAATTCACTTCAAATAAAGAAATGTCAAGTGATTATTTTTCGAAAGGTGTAATAAAGTGTGCCGTATTTTGTAAGGAATATTCTACCAGTGATATTTTTCTCTTCTCTTGCTCTTTATATTCTATTATATAGCATTTCTATGTATCTATTTCTGTGGCACTAGGCATGTCAAAAAGCCCTCGAAAGTGAATCAAATGAAGCACCAAGATTTGATTTTTAAAATTCTCTCTTTCAGTATATATCACTATGTTTGTGACTGTCAGCCTGATTTACTTCCATGCCGCTCTACAAAGTTAATGGAGAGACGATCGTTCATTCATTAAATACATTAATAATAGATGTTCCTTAGACATCTGTGCTATTACGAAGCATTTTTCTGATCTTCTCTATTACTTCAACACTAATCCACTCCTTTATCGATGATTCTATCATCCATTACTCCTTTCATTTTAAATCTGTCCTACCCAACAGAATTTAATTATTGCCAGAATGGTAGCCCTGGAGCAACTTGTCTCTGATCGTTCTTGAAAGTCTTAATTTAGCAGAGAAAACATAGTTTTGTGTATCTCAAAAACTCAGTATATATAACATAACATTCCACATAACTATTTCATCTTCGAAATTACGAGACTCAAATCTTCATCTGTCCCAAATATTTTCAGTGTATCTTTTCACTTGATCTTTCTTAGAAGGATCAAATTATTTCTCTTCATGAACAAGTTTTTAAAAGATTGGTCGTTCTGAGGCAATTTTGAAAGATCTTTCGACTTCCGTTGCTTGTTTCCTGTAAGAGAGTTGTTCAATTGTGGATGAAGTATATTTATTTTTGAATTTTTATTTCTTTTCAAACAACAAAAATATAAAAACATAAAGAGCTGGTAAATGTAAGAGGAAAAAAATTCTTTTCCAGATTACATTTTTTAACACAATATTTAAACCGATCGATTAAAATCTTAAACTCTTTTACAAAAAAAAAAAAAAAAAAATCACACATAATCAACATTTGATAAAGAAAACCCCAAAAACATATGAAGCAGGAATACTCTTAAAC
>SEYY01025073.1:20000-45000 GCA_009176605.1 Armadillidium nasatum
ATGATTAATATTATTAAATATATATATATATATATATATATATTATATAATTTACTTTTGTAAAAGTGGACTCTATGTCCATAATATATAATATAATATATTATTCTATATATATAATATTATATTAATATTATATATAAATTATATATATATATATATATATATATTATATTATATATATATTATATATAATTATTATATAATATATATATATATATATATGTATATATTTTATAATAAAATATTATATATATATAATATATATATATAGTATTATATATATATATATAATATATATATATTACCTTGAAAAGGGCTCTGCCAGTGAGTGTTGGCGTTCTGCTATAAAAACAATAATATAATAAAAATAAAAAATAAAATAATAAATAATTATCTAGTGACGGAAAGATATAATATACCAGTCCCTCATATTAATATAATATACTAACTAAGTAGTATATAAGTGGTACACCACTTGAATATGTTATATATACCTGATCGATTTAACTAATAATTATTTATACAATTCTCAGTTAATTATATGGTGCTTATAGATTACTTAGTGAAGTGACTGAATACAGAAATTTGAGAATAAATGAAAAGTATCTTTACACTCATAACTGCACCATATGTTTGCATATCTAGGGTATAGTTGAAGCATATATTGTTCATAAATATTAATATAGGTTCAATATATATATGGAGTGAAATAGTAATGATTAAACTATGTTCTAATCAACTATAACTTAAGATCATATTTCTACTTCGTTTGTATATATATATATATATATGTATATATATATATAATTTTTTTTTTTTTTTTTTTATTTTAATAATAATAATTTTGTAATAAATCATTGTTACTTTTTGATACTGAATAAGTATAGAAGAATAATGTATCCTTACAATTTGAAGCAGGAAAAAGTAATTTTGAAAATTTACATTTAATGAGTGATATAACCCAGAAAAGGAATTTGATACTCTAATAAAGGTGAAATGTTTTATATATATATATTATAGGTGCGTGAGTAAGAATATCATGGATAATAAGTTATAAGTCTTATTTCTTGTATAGTAGGTTAAAGATAAATTTAAATGGTAATACCATCGTCGAGACAGGTCTTAGAGTAAAAAGAATATGTGATCAAAGTAAAAATTTTCTGAAAGGAAGGCCGTTAAGATTTGTCGTTTTCCAGAATATAAATATTTATATATAACTGTATAATTAGCCTAAAATTTTTAGTAGAGAGTATATAGTAATGAAGAAACTATATTTATCTTTAATTATTAACTATAATATAAAAATAAAGCCATTTACATTTATTCTTATCCCCAAATATAATTATTAAATAAATATATAGATAGGTCAGTTTACTATTACAGTTCTAATCATATATAATTAGTAGTATTAAATTTAATATAATTAATAAAAATAAACTATTAAATATTAATCGAAAAAACGAAATCTAAATAATTATTATCTAAAAGAAACTATTTAATAAATTATAACATTTTTCATACAAAATCTATAATCATTACTAAGAAATATTCAATATATCTTCTCATAATATTGTATATTTGCTGTTAGGTTAACGAAATGATTTTGGTAAATCTTTATATTTATGTGTTTAAAATTTATGAAGTTAATATTATTTGATTAAATATATATGTTATACTTAAATGTATCATACTTAATATAACAATATGTTATATTGTAATCTTAAAATATATATCATAAAAGTGACATACGATTTCAATTAAGCATCATTTTCCCGGAATGGTCTATGAAAAAGAAAGAATATATGCAGGCGATACATCGATCGACTCTCTCTTTTGCTAGAAATGAACAGAAAGAGAGAGAGATGGTGTGACGAGATGAGTTGTAGTTACAAAATATTTTAAATCAAGTCTGCATTTAAACAATCCAATAGATTGAGTGATATCATTGAGAAGAACGGAAAGCACAGAGAAAATAGTGCGAGAATGATTTAAAAGGAGTACGAAGAGAAGAGTAGAGAGGTATATAGAGAGAGACGATAGTAATAAATGAAGAGATATAGTAAGAGTAATATATATATATATATATATATATAGAGTAATAATAGAGATAGAGAGAGCGTAATAGAGATTGATATAATATATATATGATTACTATGTAAGATATAGAGAGATGAGGACTAGAGTGAAGAGATATAATATTTAAGATAATTTCCCTATGTCACACAAAGCTATAACCAATTCTAGTATATAGTAAAATAATACTTTTTGTCAATAGATTTCTTCGTCACATCATACTAGATAAAACAAAATATATGTATGAGTCAAAAGTCATATAATAATCAATTATTATACAAATATCGATAAAATAACTACCATTCAAGCAATATAATAAAAAATATTATAATGATCGGATACTAAATGAAAATTACAAAATAATAAATAGAACTTACTAGAAGATTTATTTCAGTTATTATAATTATGAAATATTATTATACATATAATGTACTCAATATATTCTAGATATTCACTTATGATATATATATTGTATTCAATATTCCAATGGCTATTGTAATGACACTATATTCCAACATTTATCAGCATTATGATTATTCCTCAATAGATGATCTATAGTGGCTGTGAGAGTCCATGCTTATACTCAGTAATGAATTGATTTATATCGATTAAACTACGTAGGTATAGTTGAGGTGTATGCTGTTTGTAGGTGTTGTTTCATGTATGACAGCAGTTTTCAATCAGATTTAAAGTTAGGACTGTTTCCGACCATCGCAATGGCAATATTAAGGTTATGTAGCGAAGAAGTTAATTCTTATTACAGTTTGGCGGAGGTTATATATATAGTATTTAAAATACCATGAGTATTTATATATTATCTTGCATAAAAACCTAGTATTTGTAATTAAATAAATGTGTTATACATAAGGTAGAATATTGTGATCTTCCATAAACTATACAGTAATACCACTCACTCTGCCATTATATAGTATAACTATTCATTTATAGTGAGAATGATAGCAATGAATGTAATATTATGTTTATTACCCAATATATATATATATAGCTATATATAATTACCTAAGTTATTATACACTGAAGCAACTCTCACATTCATATACCTATATCTAGAATCCCTGATATTCAATTAACCTTGTTAACTTAGGTAAAGATTACCTTCTTGAATGGATTAGCTGGACGTCTATAAAGTTTCATGTAGTGATGTCTCTACTCTATGAATAACATCTTTAAATAATGTGCTTTAATCCAAATTTAAAAATAATAACTCTAATCATTATATTTAGTGCTCACAGTCCTTAATAATACCTATATTGTTGGCTTCGTATTATATTTCGAAACACTATCTTCGCCCTATAAGCGATGTAAGGCATATTTTATTGCAGCGCAGTGACAACTAAATAGATGTATACATGATATCATTATTTTTGATATAGTTATATAAAGTTGGTATAATTTGTTATTATACGTTAACCGAACAGTCATTTCAGTTAGCTGTTGTATTGCACTTTATTAATTACATTACTTCTGAATCGATCAAAGCATATACGTAACAGCGTATCAATTATATCAGTCTGTCAGGAGTAATCTCTATTCTCTCCAGATACCCTCTATGATATATACTTTTTAAAATCTTTTAACAATATTCACACCTTCTATAGTCAATATATATAGGCATAAGAAACTATATACACGCTCTTTGTATTCATAATTTATATATATATTAGAGTTATACCTCTTCGATAAGCCGGAATCAGACGATTAATAATCTTTTACATATTAGAACTACCTTCCTGCTACTATACCATACAATTCAGAACCATGGCCTATGATATAAATATGTATAAATTGAAGATATATTTATCAATAATATAAAGAACTTATAATAGTATATAATAAACCATATGACCTAATCAATAAAAACTATTTAATAAATTATTTAAAAACATTATCAAAAGGTATATAATACGTATAACTATATAGACAATCCACTTTCTTAAAATAAATAAACCTGATATATATATAACCTAACTATTAGTGACTAACTAATATAATTACCACGCTTAATTTAACGAATTATATTTTTAGGCTAACATGGTCAATATTATAAAGGCAGTTAGTTGAGCTTTCCAGCTATGAGGGGATAGAGGTTCGTCCCTCTCTCTTTTGTGTGTGTGTGTGTATTACAAAATATGTAAATCAAGTTTTGAACATCCAATATTGTTTCTTAAACGAACACAAAAATAGTCGAATGTTTAAATAGTCCGAATGTATAATATATATATATATATATAATATATATAATATATATAATATATATAATATATATATATATATATATATAATATATATATTATATATATATAATATATATATAATATATATTATATATTTATATATATATATATATATATATTTCTTTAAAGCATTTTTTTTTTTCGAGATATAACCTCTCAAATTTTGGAATTTTTGAATTTCTTTGAAAATTGGCCACATATGAAAGGCTATGGGGGTGTTGGATGGTCAAGATTCCTCAAGAATACTGCAGATTCTTAATTAAAGCGAAGTTGCCCATAAAGCGTGTCCCACTTGATATTGCTGCAATGATTTTCTGCTCGTGGCAGCAAAAATTGAATATGCAAATTTCATTCTTCAATTGGTCACGTGATGAAAACAAACATGAAGGGGTTTATTCAAAGCATTCTTTTAGAATAAAAAACTTTTGCAAATATTATTACACAGATAGATTTGTTTGAAAATTATTTTGAATAATCATTTTAGCCTTTTCGGATCATTAAACTTGTTTCAAATGAAGCAAATTAATTAAATTTAATCATTCATAATTTCGTTGGTTTCAACTTTTTTAATCATGGCTGCCGTCAAAGTCTTTTTAAAATCTTCGTTTCACTGATACGCTATCATACTATCTTTCATACGGCCTTAATGATATATTAATTAAATTAAGTAATTGTTCAAGTAAATTATGGGGTGGGTCCTATTTCTAAAAAAAAATGTTTTTAACCGATTCCGCTAAAATGTTCAGCATAGATAGATTGCTTTTTTCGTGAAGAAAAAAATCCATTTCTTACGTTTTTACGTGGGATTAATTAACTGTTCAAAATTTTTTTTCGGTTAATTTAAGGTTTGTTTAAATCTACGGGGAGGCAACATGAAAATTTATTTGGTCTGATATTTGGTGTACGTATTCCTAATTCTATTGGCTACAAAAACTTCTAATAGACCTTTGCTCCCAGAGTTATTCAAAAAATGTTATTAGTCCAAAACTGACTAACTATCGAAAAACAAAATTTTTTGAAAGCAAAATTACCTTTTTTAAAAATATATTTAATGACTGATTAAATTAAAATTTAAATATATATATATATATATATATATATATATATATATATATATATATATATATATATATATATATATATTATATATATATATATATATATATATATATATATATATATATATATATATATATATATATATATATATATATATATATAATATATATATATATATATATATATATATATATATATATATATATATATATATATATATATATATATATATATATATATATATATATATATATATACGTATGTTTAGTATATATGCATCAGCTGATAATTGCTAAAGCAAAGTGTCCCATTACTATGCATGATTCTTCATGATATTTTCGCTCTCTGGCATAAGCGTGACTTCCCGCTTAATTTCATGGAACGCACCCTATATTTCGAAAAGAACAAATGGCATTGTATAAACATTGAGAGAAATTTGAAGCTTTGTACCTCCTCTATACATGATAAAAAATGAAAAAGCTGTAGATTTAATTTTTTCATATATATTTTTGTTCGGAGAGTAAATTTTCAAAAATTTGAAAATAAATTTTTCGACAGTTTTTCAGAAAAGGACATATAACTTTTTTCCTATAAAGCAGATATCAAAATTCTGTTAGAATCTTTTATAGCTGATACATTCATGAATGTACAGTTTAATTTTCAGATGTTTTTGACGTGTGATTTGGTCCCACTATTCATCTTTTTCAGGGGAAAATATTCAAAAAACTTTTAAATTGTTATAGATATAGTAAAAAGTCAGGAAACAAACTTTTTTTTTGGTTCGTTGAAATTCATATATCCTTCCTTGCAAATTTTTTAAATAATCGGTCAAGAATTAAATTTTTTTTTTTAAATGAGACAATTCCCATAAATATGTATTTTATTTCTATAATATATATATATATATATATATATATATATATATATATATATATATATATATATATATATATATATATTATATATATATATATATATATATATATATATATATATATATATATATATATATATATATATATATATATATATATATATATAATATATATATATATATATATATATATATATATAATATATATATATATATATATATATATATATATATATATATATATATATATATATATATATATATATATATATATATATATATATATATATATATATATATATATATATTATATATATATATATATATATATATATATATATTATATATATATATATATATATATATATATATATATATATATATATATTATATATATATATATATATATAATATATATTTATAAATTACTTTTTATATAATTCTGAATCGATATCATTTTCAAATCTCATTTCTTTTAACGGTTCATGAACTATCTCTATCATTATTTTTAGAATGGTGACGTAATTAATAAATTTGTTTAAAAGATCTAATTCTTCGATATCATTACTAGTAAAAGTGTCTAAATATTTAATATCTTGTATTCTATCAGTTTTTATTTCATTAATTTCTGAAAGATTTTAAATGGTCTCCATTTATTATATTGAAAAAAAAAATTTAGGAATTCCTTACGAAATATTAAATTGATGATAATCTCAATCAATGTATAGCTTTCATGATAATCTCAACCAATGTACCGCTATTATTGAGAAATTTAATTTTTTTCATCATTCAAGAAATTTAAATTTCTTTTTTGAAGAAATACATTTGTTACCCTATCCTCTTCAAAACTGCAAAAACTGCGGGGCCTTATTTTGTATGCATTTTCCCAAGTTTAATATCCTTATAAGACACTTTTGTGGTTTGGACGTAATCAGTTGAATAATTTAAAATTTTTAAAAGTTCTAATTTGCTTTTCATCTATATATATTATAGAGAAAAAAAGGGTTTCTCAAACTGATAGAAGTGAACTAAAATTATTTTTTTAAAAACAATGTTTTTCTTATAATAATGTAAACTTTAATTATAATTATCTTACCATTAATAGGCTCATCTCCAAATATATTTTCTTCAACATAGTCGTTTAGATTATCTTAATTGTATTTTAAAACAATCAAATAGCATGTATAGATTTTTCCTTGGTTGTTTCTGTTGCAGCCTGGGAATTTATAATATCGCTAAGATGAATACTTTTTATTCTGTAAATTGTAGAGTATGTATCACCATATTTATTATATCTAAATCTCTAAATTCATCTCCATTAATAAATTACTTAGTCAAAATATATTAATCAGTATATTTAGATGTTAATGTAACTGTATCTATAAATCCTTCATATAGCATAACATAACCAATTTTCTTCGAAGATGGTTCTTTCCTTTCTAATACGAATGGAAACTTTCCCGATTCTAATTTTGACATGGTTTGATAGACTAATCTTTTTATAAGTACATATTTCTTTTTTAACTTGCAGAGTATTTTATTTTTATCTAGTCTTAAAATCTGTTCATTAATCATTTTCAAAATTCACTCAAAACCTTATTTATCAAAATAAAATAAAATCTCAACTCTTTGACATTCAGAGTAACTGTGAAAATCAAAAAGATGAGATTTTATTTCTTCAAAAAAACTTTTAAAATGATTATGTTCGGATTTGAATTTTGATAAAGTTTTATTATTACTTCAAAAGATGATGATATGTCATTGGTATGCTTTACTGCTTCATCAACCTTTCTCTTCATTTCATTAACTAAATTATCTGAATAAATTTTCGCCGTACCATCCTTTTCTCTTTTTAATCTTTTATTTTCAATATTAAAATTATCTTCCTCAACTAAATTAAATCCAATACCCTGAGATTCTAGAGGTCTTTGAAATCCTCAAGGTCCTTGTGTTCTTTCAGGCTCATTGCAAGGATATTAATGCTCATTTATTATAGAAAAAAATAAGTTGTAGTACAATAGTGTAAAATTTTATTTTCAAATTATCTCCTCCGAAAAGAAAAAATAGACACAAATAACCTCGAATAACTATCAAATTTTCAATTGAATATGTTGAATAGAAAATATCAAATTGAATATAATTTTAAAATTCTTTCGGAGGTTGAACAACGAATGAATCGAAATAATAGCATAAATTATTACGCTTCTTAAACCAATATGTCCAATGAATTCCTGAACCTTCAATTGAATCTAAATTTAAGATCCCACATTCCTTTTTATTTTATTAGATTTTTGTAGAAGATCGTCTCTCATATAAATTCGTTCCAAATTTGAAATTTAAATTCATTAATTACTGTATTTCATGCGGTCATATTGACTCAATATTTATCTTTTGTATCTTATTTTAAAAAAAATCCCTTGCCAGTTTTTTTGGCTAGGGTGTGGAGCTGAAAAAAGACTTTTTTTAATCCACATTTCAATTACATTTCTTAAGTTCTTTATGTTTTTTATCCTTTGCTTTTTATTATTATTTACAGTCTTTGCTATAGCACTAGCTCCACCAGCAAGAGAACCGATTGCACTTGCAACAGCTTCATCAGGAAGCTTCATCACTTCAAATGGAAGTGCTATTAGGAATTCTAATTTCTTACTAAAGATATTATTAGTGATTTACTTAATTTAAATTAAATGGTATACATTTTAATAGAAAGTTTTTGAGTTTGAGTAAGGAGAAGAGGTATATTACCATTAAGCTTTGGATTGATTCTAAATGATGTTCAAGATATTTTTATTTATTGAATTGCTCAATTTTTTCTGATTCGGTGTAAGTTATCATTATACGTCTTTTATTATAGAGGAAAAAAGTTATTATATATAAATTTTTATATATAATGTTTTTTCATTTTTTCACTTGCCACGGTTATTGAATCATGTTAGATAAAATATAATTTTATTTAATTTTTTAAAAATATGGAAATAAATGATTTTTTTATTTTTCATTGAATATTGGAAGTAAATTGAGTTCTAATTCTTCAACATTCTGGGCATTTACCTGTAAGCATACTACTTTTAGAATTCATAACCTTCCGATCATTTTAAGTATTTGTTATTTTTCTGCAATGAATGTAATAATATCCCATTTATTTTTAAGAGAAAAAACTAATAAACGGTATTCATTTTACTTCCATCATATTCTAATTTTAAAACTTGATCTGATAACGCTTTTGAAAAAAAAATTTCCTCTTTTTCTTTTCCTTTTTGTTTTTTTATTTTTTTAAATGATAATATTTTCAGTGAGGGTTTCAATTAATTTAATATGATATCTTGGTTGACTGCTGTTGCTTAACAGAATGATTTATTAAATTACTATAATTTTTTATTTTATTTTGTTTCTTATTCTCACCTTTTAAAATTCCAATTTTAGTTTTTTACCTGAATTGAGATTCATTTTTAATACGTTAATTCATTTTTTTCTTCCCTTGTCCAGCACTTTGCATTCAATAATAATAATGATAATAATAGAAATAATATTAATAATAATAATTTCACAATTTAAAAAAAGAAAATTCAGGAAAAGATACATTTACAGGTTAACAGTAGTCCTATACTACTTAATACAATAATAATCATAAGAATAATATTGTGACGTCCAGTTCTCTGAAAGGGTGCTGCTAGGGGAAAACAATGTGGCTTCCCTTCAGCCACAATGTTTAATCCATATATAATTTTAATTTATTTAACAACTACAAGTTATAAAAGGTTTCTACTAAGATAACAAAACTCAAGAAATATTAATGATAGCATCAATCATGCAAGCAACAATAACAGAGAAGTTACTAATGATGTTTACTACGTACCAAAAATAATAATAGCAATAAAGATATAAAGTCTAATAATAATAATAATAATAATAATAATAATAATAATAATAATAATAATAATAATAATAATAATAATAATAATAATAATAATGCTTTAATTATTAACATCATTATTATTCTGAAATTAATGCATATTTATGATTTATGATAATAATAACCATAATGAATAATAATAATAATAATAATATGGGATAATAATAATAATAATAAGAATAATAACAATAATTGATAAAATAACTATAATACCACTAGATTAATGTCATTTATAATAATAATAATAATTAATAATAATAGCTAATAATAATAACTGATTTTAATAAAAATGAAAATAATACCATTCACGATGTTAATAATAATAATAATAAAAATAATAATAATAATAATAATAATAATAATAATAATAATAATAATAATAATAATAATAATAATAATAATAAATAATAAAATAATTTTTTTTATTTTTATTTATTATTATAATAATAATAATAAAATATAAATAATAATATATAACAATAATAATAAAATAATAATAATTAATAATAATAATAATAATAATAATAATAATAATAATAATAATAATAATAATAATAATAATAATAATAGTAATCATCATAATTACATATGGGATGAAAATACCAAAATAAAAATGACAGCAGTAGTACCAATATACTATAAAACCAATGAGATTACTGATATTAATAATAAAAAATTTGGATAATAATAATAATAATAATAATAATAATAATAATAATAATAATAATAATAATAATAATAATAATAATAATAATTCAAATTCAAAATTCTTTATTCAGAAATATAATTACAGGTTATACATTTTTTCAGTAGGTTCTACTCTACTAGATACAATATTTATAATTAGCTGCACATTACTCTGAAAAGGGGCTGTAATAATGATAAATAATAATAATAATAATAATAATAATAATAATAATAATAATAATAATAATAATAATAATAATCATTATAAAAATAATTGCAATAAAAGAAATAAAGTTAGCAAATACTTTTTTATTGATCTCATTTTTTTTACTCGTTCAGTAGGATATTAAATATTATGATGAAGGTGTAACTTACTGTTTGTCGTGATTTAGTAATTCTGTAGAAAGGAGTTTTTAGGTTGTTGCTATTTAATATTCATAATGATAATTATTATAACAACAACAACAATAATAATAATAATAATAATAATAATAATAATAATAATAATAATAATAATAATAATAATAATAATAATTATAATAATAAAACTAATAATAACAATAAAAATAATAACAATAAAAATAAATAATAAGAATAATAAGAATAATAATAAGAACAATAATAATAGTTATAATAATAATTATAATATTAATCTTAACAATATAATGATAATAATAATAATAATAATAATAATAATAATAATAATGAATAATAATAATAATAATAATAATAATAATAATAATAATAATAATAATAATAATAATAATAATATATAATAATAATAATAATAATAATAATAATAGTAATAATATAATTATAATAATAACAATAATCATAATAATAATAATAATAATAATAATAATAATAATAATAATAATAATAATAATAATAATAATAATAATAATAATAATAATAATAATAATAATAATCTAATAATAAGTATAATAATAATAATAATAATAATAATAATAATAATAATAATAATAATAATAATAATAATAATAATAATAATAATAATAATATAATAATAATAATAATAATAATAATAATAATAATAATAATAATAATAATAAATAATAATAATAATAATAATAATATAATATATAATAATAATAATAATAATAATATAATAATAAATAATAATAATAATAATAATAATAATAATAATAATAATAATAATAATAATAATAATAATAATAATAATAATAATAATAATAATAATATAATAATAATAATAATAATAATAATAATAATAATAATAATAATAATAATAATAATAATAATAATAATATATAATAATAATAATAATAATAATAATAATAATAATAATGATAATCATAATAATAAAAAAAAAAAATAATAATAATAATAATAATAATAATATAATAATAATAATAATAATAATAATAATAATAATAATAATAATAATAATAATAATAATAATAGCAATAATATATAATAATAATAATAATAATAATAATAATAATAATAATAATAATAAGAATAATAATAAGAATAATAATAATAATAATGATCATAAAATAAATGGAGATTTTTAATAATATGTAAATAACAATACTCTTACCTTTTTTATATTTTATATCACATTCATTTCGAGAAGTAACTTCTATGTAATTATATGGGTCAACCACTGCCTTCACACTCTTTATAGGCAGAAAACTGAATATATATATATATATATATATATATATATATATATATATATATATATATATATATATATATATATATATATATATATATATATATATATATATATATATATATATATATATATATATATATATATATATATATATATATATATATATATATATATATATATATATATATATATATATATATATATATATATATATATATATATATATATATATATATATATATATATATATATATATATATATATATATATATATATATATTGAAAGAGAGTGAAGGAAAAATTTCTTCCCATCAGGATTCGAAGCCATTGACAACAGCGTCGCCTTACCCCCAAGCTATGTCGCCTCCCAAAAAAGAAGTAATTTTAAAACCGTTTTCAAGCACTTCATCTTTGAATCACTATAACAACTCAGTACCTATTAAAATCCATAGGACAATGCTTGCAGTCCCTACTGAGGCTACTAGCATTCTTCTAAGGTGCTTCTAGGTCATAGAAGCAACTAATCAAAGTAAAGCAATGCTATTATTGGCACAGCTACTGTTGCGACGAAAATTAGCAATAGTAAGACAGAGAAAAATTTTCCGCAACCAAAATTCGAAACCATTGTCAACAGCCTTGCCGTTTTTTGTTGTGCCCATGTTAGCAGCATTACTCGACTTTGGTTGGTTGCTCTTGTATCCTTGGAGCACCTTAGAAGAATCTCAACCTTGAACTGAACAATAATCTCCCTGCAACTCCCTTACACTTTATATCTGCTAGTCCTCTTTTGTATTCCTTCTCTTTCGTTCTTTATTTTTCACTTTTTTTACTTTTATTCTCTAACACCGCTGAACATTCTTCTGTTCTCTCTCTTTGTTCTCATTTTTTCGTGATTCTTCCAGATATATCCATTCCTGTAGCACATTTATCATCTTTCTTTCCTCGTAATATCATTACTTGATTATCCAATACTGTTTTCACCATTTCACTCATCTCAAATTCTCTGTTCACTTATCGATTCCCTCTAACATTCTTTCTCACGTGTATGTGTATTTTCATATTCAAGTATGCTTATTATATTTATGTATTATATTTATATTACAACCCATATATGGTATTTTTTTTAATGTGGGTTTGCATGT
The DNA here is from genome assembly GCA_009176605.1 of Armadillidium nasatum. Classification (NCBI taxonomy): domain Eukaryota; kingdom Metazoa; phylum Arthropoda; class Malacostraca; order Isopoda; family Armadillidiidae; genus Armadillidium; species Armadillidium nasatum. Next base: position 33,670 of record SEYY01025073.1, read on the forward strand.
ATATAATAGATTAGATCTATATTTTCTATGTTTATATATATATATATATATATATATATATATATATATATATATATATATATATATATATATATATATATATATATATATATATATATATATATATATATATATATATATATAACGTAACACCGGTCAAAGTTATACAAGTACACCACAGTTCCAGAAACGTCTCATCGCTAAAGGTGGGGGTCACTTAACATACCCTCAGGTGTAATAGTGTGGGTTAGATCATTCTATTTCCCTCCTTAGCCCTTTGGTTCGTTCTTTCTCGAGCTTCACCTTCTCAGATGGTCTAGTCTCAAATGTACCCTCGAACCAGATTGGGGTGTCTATTATCCCACTACACTCTCTCTTTTTCACATTTATCTCTATAAATTTAAAAGCTCTTACTCGTGCAATGCCATTCTTAAAAATATTTCGCAACATAAAACTTACTCGAAGATGCTTGAAAGACGTTATCCAAAAATATGGCTTTCATCCAACCATCGTCCCATCATCACCTGGATGTTTGAAGTTCCTGATAATAGGGAGATGTCTGCCAAGACCTTGCTGACGTCTTGCCTGATGCAAAATCTTTTTTTCATAAATTTCTTCAACATTGGTGGTCTTTTATTTAATTCCACTTTGTCGAAAACCACTTCTTTTCTTCTTGACTTCTTCTTATGTTCTTAACTAAAACTTAGGTGCTTCAGTACTCGGATAGCAAATTTTACCTTGTTACCTCCTTCTCTATTAACAGATTTCAGAAAAAGGTGGATGTTCACATATGTCGGAGGCGAAGTTGTCTGTGTTCGTGTATACAATTCAGAGTCTTCAGAATCTATACTTTATGGAACTCAATAACTAGATTTATTTGTTCCCTGTCTATTTATTCCCTAATTCTACTAACTATAAAAAATTCTTTGATTATATAACCTCCACAATACAGCACATTCTCTTTTCTTTTACTTTCTCTCTGAAATCATCAACATCAATTGTTTACATCTAGTTTTCATGATCCAGCTGGTGAACTCGAGTACCACATTTCTATTCAAAAGAACCATTACCAATTGCTTCTACTCTTTTCCCGTCTTGGTAATGAGCCCAATATAATTGATATTTTCTTAACTTCTTACCCTTCTCAGTACACTGCTGAACACTCTCTTCCTCCTCTGTGTCCATCCGATCACTATATAATCTCTGTATCTTGTACTGTCTCTTCAAATCTTCCACAACAATGGCTGTACTCTTCAGTGAATTGACGTTTGTAGCATTTCGGTGTAAATAACTAGGCTACCTTTTGGTTGACTTCTCTGACTTCTAATGGAACGATTACTGGGAGTGGTTCCACAGAATGTGAAGAGCGCATAACCGAGATGATTCTCTCTGTCAAAGAGGTGTAATTTCAATATTCATTTTTCATTTCAACTAAAGCTAACAAACCTTGTTTCAAAGCTGCTTCTTCTCGCACTATTCGCCCTCAGAGAGTAACGTTGTCTTGAAACTCCGGAAACTCACATAAGTTATATATTCATTCCGAAATCGGGCAAAATCTATCCTCCGTTACACTAGAAACTCTTTTCTCCGAAAATGCAATAATCTTTCTTGTTTCCATTCTTCACACTCTGGTGGTTTGCAAAAAATGTCAACTCTAACTTTGCTTTTTCTTCTTCTCATCTTCTAGGATTTTCTGATGTCACAACTGCAGTTTTGCCATCTGCTATATTTTAACTCTTCTCTTAAACTTTTGCCTACTAATTGCACATTTGACGATTCTAAAGCTATTCCTCCACCTTTAACCCCTTGAAACTATTTATGCCTAAAATTTCAATTCTTATCAAAGATGTTATTTCTGCTCTCTCTAACAGTTCGGTTCTTGAAATTTATTTTCCTGAGATTGTACCTTGCCTTGATTAACTTTTTTGTCTTTGTATTTCTATTTCAACCTTTCGTTATTGTTTTAAACGCTTGCTCATTCAGCCTGTGACGAAGAAGTGGGACTTTAATATTTCCTTAATGTATGCTCTTTCAGAAATTTTGTAATCTATCTTTAATTAACAGAATGATTTGAAAACATCTCAATTCTACTAATCTTATCTCTAATCGCCTATTCTTTCGTAAAGAATATTCTACTGTTGATCTTCTTTTACTTCTCTCTGATTCTTTTGCGGTATCGCTAGACATATCGAAAGCCTTTGATAGAGTCTGATAAAAAGTTATGATTTCCAAAACTTCAATCTTTCGGAATCTATCATTCTCTCTGCAGTCATTTCTCTAATTTTTTTCCCGTCATTCTACAGCAGCTGCTGTAGACAACCACGGTTCGTCCATTAAATCTTTTTGTCATAGTATTTTTTAGGAATATGCTCTATCGTTAACTCTTTTCTATTTTCCATTCATGATATTCTATTATTTCATCACCAATTCACTCCTATGCAGATGACTCTACTCTACATTACTCCTTTCAGTTTGAAAGAAGCTCCGCTAGGCAAGTGTTGCTTGATGCAAGGAAGTTGACCTTGGAGTAATAAACTTCGATCTTCTTGTATTTCAATTGAGGCAGAGAATCTATCTTTAACAGGAAAGTTTGGAAATACCTCATTTTTTTATAAATTTTATTGGCCAGACTGCACTTCTACATACTTAAATACTTAAAAAACTACTGAACGTACGTTAAAAGGAATATATTTTTGGAATCCTTGTCGAATTTTAGGTAAGAAAAATTGGGAAATAAAAATAAATTCTTATAATAATTTTATTACGCAAATAATTTTTTTTATAACGCTGGAAAGAATCGTACGTCTGACAATGTCACTTTTTTTAAATAAATTTTCCGAAATTTGAATGACTTAAATGTCGCTAATGACTAAGAAAATTGTAAAAGATGTTAAAAATACAGTATATATAATGTGTAATATATCAATTAGGCCTGTATACAGCGGCTATCTTCCCTCGTTCAGGTTAAATAAAGTCAAATTAGGTTTGTTAGATCATTGCTTATCGTACACAATCATTTTTTTTTAATTATTTTCAAATATTTTATAATTTTCTCACCCAAAATTCGACAAAGATTCCGAAAATGTTTTCCTTTTTTACGTAAGTTCAGTACTTTTTGAAATATGTATGTATGTAGAAGTGAAGGCTGACCAATTTTATCATTGATCGCAAGTATAGCTTTCGCAAGAAACTCTCAAATGGTGATCTTCTTTCCCTTCTCTTTGCCACATGGTCCTCGTTCTTCGGCATTTCGGTGAATCTTTTGTTGTCTTATTAGACATTTCGAAATTATTCGATAGAGTCTGGCAAAGAAATTTGATTTTCCAACTTCCCTCTTTCAGACCCAACCCATCTCTCTGTGATAATTTTCCTAATTTCTTTTTCGGTAGTTCTATAGCAGCTGTTGTAGACGGCCACCGTTGTTCCTTTAAATCTATTAATAGTGATGTTGCTCAGAGCTCTGTCCTATCCCCAATTCTTCTCATACTTTTCATTAATGACCTTTTCTTTGATGCACCTATAAACTCCTGCGTTGATGACTCCACCCTTCATAAGTACTTTTAGTTTTAAAGACCTCCCTCCCAACAGCAGTTAATTGACTCGAGGAAGGCAGATTTGGTGCAACAAACCTTTGGTCTTTCTTGAATTTCAAATTGGGGCTGAGAAAATAAAGTTGTTTTAATGCTTCTAAAACTTAGTTTCTGTATTGAGTGTTCTTAACACATCTTTAGTAATTCCACTCATTCAGCTCTCCTTGAAAAGGTGAATTCTAGGGGTTCTTCTCTCATCAACTCCCGCTCTTTCTAATTCACTTCAATCTTTTCCTATCCGTCAAATTATATCTTCACTCTCCCTATAATAGCGCTATTACAATGGAGACTGCTCTGCCATGCTATCTTATGACATATCTCTTCTATTGAAAAGAGCTCGTGCGAAAAGCCTTTCTACACAGTCTCATCCTTTCTCTGTCCAACTCTCAGACACCATCATTAACCTCTATGCTCAATCTTACATTTACTCAACAGGTAAATCCTGTAACACACCACTTTTGTCTGTTTTCTCAACTTCCTTTGACTTGCACACTTTCAAGAGTTGTATCTGGAAACGTAGACCTCTAATGACCAGGAGCAGATTTTTCCAACTCTGTGTGAAATTAGTAGGTCTCCGGCCATTGCTCACTGGAGGAGATATAAAAATTTTTTTGAAAGAAATTCTTTATTTTCCTTTTCTATACATATTTTCTTATTTTTTAACGCATTTAATTAAAGTACATGAGAACATTTACATACAATACTCAAACAACCTCCTATGCATTTACAAACATACACACACTCATGAAATAAATGATTATATACGACACGTTAATTTTTTATTATTTCGCAGAGATGTATCGCAATGTATTGGGTGATGAGATGCCATATACAACTTTTATATTGAATTATAAAGAAATCCCTTGAACACTTAATATATAGTTAAATGTAAACAACATTTAGCTCACTCGCTAGTCTCTTTTATATATTTAATAAACATATATCCTGTATTGAGTTGCCAGATGCTCCTTTAATTTCAATATCTAACATACATCTAAACTTTTCCAAGTAAATACGCACGAAATATATATGTTTCTTTTGCGTCATAACCACGTGGATGATATTTGTTTTCGTAGCCAACAAATACTTAGGTCCTGATATTTCCTGTTTATGACTCATTCTCGAAATTTTAAACACATACCCTCTTCACCGAATTCATCCTCCTTTTTTTCATTCATGACGTCATCCATACGTGATATTTTACTCACCAATATGTCAAGTTTTAAATCATCAACTATTTTATCAAATCACATGTCCCTTTATCATTTATTTGTAACTTAAAATTATTTTATTTATGCAGAAGTGTGTAGATTCCCCGTTAGAAAGAGAAACTTCCAAACTGGGAATGAAACTAACGTGTAGCCATACTTAAAATTGAAATTATCATGAAATTTTTTCTCATAGCAAATTTTATTCGTATATTCAAAGTATCTGAACTTGATTTGTACTTGTGATGTCGTACTATAACTTCTTATTCCTCATATCTCAAAGTAATATATGTATAAAACCATGCTTTCAAATTAAATATCCACTGTATTTATATTACAATTTTAAGAGAAATTTATGAATATTAGCAGTTACCCCTTTTTTAGGAAATCTGGCAACACTGTATATTGTCAAATACATAATATTATCATATTTTAAATAAGAATGTTAATATTGTGACATCATACATTCTATGTTACTTTGTATTTGAGTTATGATAATCATATGATTTTTTGTTTATGCCGTCACCTTTCTTTCAACTCTTTCAAGTCTTGACCTGAATTACAAACCAAGGAACTATTTTATTTTTCTTAACTAAGTAACGTATATGGATTTATTTTTCCCAATATTTAAATGCATTTATATTTACTGAAAGTAAGTACAATATAATCATGTGCCAATGTTGTCGTAACCACTTGTTGTTTGAATCTTTTCAAATCAGTTTCTGATATTTCTTGTTTTTGACTCACTGCATTTAAATTCACCTCATCTCCCTATAACCAAGGTTCTTAGGTTAGCCATGAATCTATGATATCATAGCCAAGTTATCGTAGTATACATCGGATCCAATCAGTTCTTGATATTTCATGTTAATGACTTGCTTCAATTGAATGTACAGTATAACCACGTGTTAATGGTATTTGAACCAAATGTTTAATATCCGCAACTTCGTCTTATAATAATACTCAATGCATTTATAAATAAAAATTCTAATTATGTAATAAATCATTACCATAATATGATTTTAAACGAGTTTAAATATCGTTTACTTAATATTAAACCCTGTAGTTTCCATCTCATGGATCTATTTCTTTAAGAACCACACTGATGCCATATACATGTTTTCGAGCATACATCTCGTTTCTTCAAACTTTTATTTTTAGCCTTATTCCATATTACATTTTCTATCTTTCTTTTCAAGCGATACCATTTAAAAATTATTTTAAAACTTATTAAGCATTACATTTTCTATATTTCTTTCATACTATAATTTTTCAAATTAATTTATTAATTTTTCACATTACAAATTTATGTATTTCTTTCAAAATCTAACTATAATTTTTATTTTCAAACTTTTCAATTATAAATTATTTTGTATCTCATAAAAAATTCTAAAACTTTTTGTCAAACAATTTTATTACTTAAAAATTTATCGTTATTTTTGGGTTTAAACACTGAATCATATAAATAGTAAACACTTTTGCTCCTCACACGCGCGCGAACACACATAAACATACACACCCATACATACTTACGTCTACTACTGTGACGTCATGGTAATATGCTATCATAAGACAATCACTTCATCCATACTCCATCTTAAATTTCTGATCGAGTGGTTCTTCCATTTTTGAAATTCTGCACACTTGGCCTAGCAAAGATGTTACCTGTTAGAAATTGCTAAATATTGCTAGAATTAAAAAAACTAGAAAAGGCACTCAGGAAAGAGAATGAGTTAGATCCTGGCTTTTGTGCGAGCGAGCATGAGAGCCAAAAAGATGGGTGACACGTGCATGGCAGCAAGTACAAAGCAAAAAGATGATGGACCTAAGTGATTAAGGGGTTGACATAATTAATTAAGGGATTATTCCGATTAATCGAATTAAAGTACGTCACGAAGAGTGCATAAATGGGGTGGAGGACTCTTATTCTTTTTTAACCCCAACTTTCCTCTCACTCAAAATATGATCAAGAAAGAGCCTGTCAATATATATATATATATATATATATATATATATATATATATATATATATATATATATATATATATATATATATATATATATATATATATATATATATATATATATATATATATATATATATATATATATATATATATATATATATATATATATATATATATATATATATATATATATATATATATATATATATATATTATATATATCTGGTAGGAGAATGCCAGAGGCCTACCAAATTCCACTGGAGTTGGGAAATATCTATTATCATGGTCGATGGAGGCCGACGTGTCCAGATACACGATGTTTGAAAGTATGCAAGTAAAAGGAAGTTGGGAAATCAGATGATGGGAGAGTGTTCCAGACCTTACCAGTAGAGTATATGAAAGAATGAGCATAGCGGTTAAATCTGGGGTCGGAGAGTTGGACAGAGAAAGGATGAGAATGTGTAGAAAGGCGTGTCTCACGAGCTCTTCTCAATAGAGGAGGTATGCGACGAGAGAGTTCAGAAAAGCAGTGTCTGTTGTAATAGCAATAGTAAAGAGAGAGTGAAGCAACAATTCAACGGGCAGAAAGAGATTGAAGAGTGTTAGTAAGAGCAGGAGAGTTGATGAGACGAAATGCAATAGACTCCACCTTCTCTAGGAGAGCTGTGTGTGTGGAACCTCCCCATACGTGCGAAGCAAACTCCATACAGGGACGAACAACACTCCTATACAGAGCAAGCAACTGGGCTGGCGTGAAGTAATTCTGAAAGGGCCTTAGAACACCAAAACTGTTAGAAGCTTGTTTAGAAAGAGAAGTAATGTGATCTTTCCAAGAAAGATCACGAGAAAAAGAAACACCAAGAATTTTAAGAACAAATGTAGGTCTGAGTTGAGTGTTTTCGAAGAAGATATCATAGTTGTTTGGAAGATTGTGTCGAGTAGAAAGATGGAGGTATTGAGTTTTTGAGGCATTGAAAACAACCATGTTTTCTCTGCTCCAATTTGAAAAAAGTGAAAGATCAAAGGTTAGTTGCTCCAAGGCTACCCTTCTCGTGTCTATCAACTGCTATTGGGTGGGACGTTTTCCAAAGTGGAATGAATAATGAAGGGTGGAGTAATCAGCATAGGAGTGGATAGGAGATGAAGTAATTGAGAGAAGGTCATTAATGAAAAGTTGAAAAAGTATTTGGGATAGGACAGAACCCTGAGGAACACCACTATTAATAGATTTAAAGGAAGAGCGGTGGCCATCTACAACAGCTGCTATAAAACGACCGGAAAGGAAATTAGTGAGAAGATCACAGAGAGAAGGATAGATACCGAAAGTGGTTGAAGTATAGAATCAAAGACGAAATAGTTTACCGAGGCATGGTGCAAGCTCGAAAGCACAAGTTTTGAGAACCACAGGAAGAATACCATCGGGACCGTACGCTTTCTTACTATTAAGCTCAGAGAGAGCAGAAATAACGTCTTTAGAAAAAATTCTAATTTTAGGCATTATTGAGTTAGAGGGGGTTGAAGTAGGATTAATATCTCCGGAATCGTCTAAGGTTAAATTAGAGGCAAAGGTTTGAGCAAAGAGTTCAGCTTTAGAAGAGGATAAAACAGCAGTGGTGCCGTCGGAAGATATTAAAGGAGGGAAAGAGGAAGAAGCAAAGTTAGAGTTGACATTTTTTGCAAAATATCAGAAAGAACGGGAAGAAGAGGAACCAGAAAGATTATTGGATTTTCTACGGAGAAAAGAGTTACGAAGGATAAATTTTGCACGATTCCGGGATGAAATATAAGTAGCGTAAGTTTCTGGAGTTTGAAGACGACGGTAATCCCTGAAGGCAGCATCCCTGCGGCGGATAGCACGAGAACAAGCAGATTTAAACCAAGGTTTGTTAGGTTTAGTTAAAGGGAAAGAATATGGATTGTACGCCTCCATGCCAGAGAGAATCACCTCGGTAATGCGTTCTGCGCAGTCCGAGGAATAATCATTCCACGGGAAATCGAAGAAGTACGACCGCAAGTCCGACCATCTTGCAGCACCGAAGGGCCACAAACGTTTCCTTTCAAAAGAAGGGGGTCTTTCCTGCTGAAGACTTGAACAGATAGAAGAGGATACAGAGATAAGAAGGTGATCGGAGGAACCCAGATTAGGAAAGAGTTTAATTAACTGTATAAGGAGAAGGATTAGAAGTTAGGAGATGGTCTAGAATGCTGGGTTCATCTCCAAGACGATCAGGGATACGAGTAGGGAGCTGCACCAATTGCTCAATGCCGTTATGGATAGCGAAATGGAAGGCACGTTCACCAGCTGTATCATGAGAACTAGATGAACGCCAATATTGAAATCACCTAATATGATGATTTCAGAGAAAAGAGAAGAAGAGAGAATGTGTTCTATTTTGGATTTTAAATAGTCGAAGAATTTAGGATAGTCTGTAGAATTAGGAGATAAATAAACAGAACAAATGAATTTAGTCGTAGAATGGCAAGAGAGCCCAAGCCATAAAGTGGAAAATTCGGATGACTCCAAATTAGAGACACGAGAACAAACAACATCGTTTCGCACGTATGCACAACAACCGCCTTTCGCTGAAAATTGAGGATAGAGGCAGTAGGAGGAAACATAATAAGGGTAGCTATCAGAAAGCTCAAACATCTGGGTTTCGGTCAAGAATAAGAGGTGAGGTCTAAAAGGAAAGAGGTGATGTTCAACAAAGTGGAAATTAAAGTGCAGACCACGAATGTTGCAGAAATTAATGAAAAAAACAGACCGTGCAGCAGGAAAAGCCTGAAGCTGTTTCTTGGTGGTACCAACCCCATCACCGGAGGCCACGAACTCCCAAGTGGTGATGGGGGAAGGGGTGGATGAGGGTCTATATTTTGAAGCAGATCCCCGGGGCATCAATGAGGCTACTTTTGCTGAGGCCATCATTTAGATGTTTTATTTTTAAGGGTTTCTGTATTAAAGTTTTGTGTGTGGGAAGGAGAATTTACTCCGATTAAGAAGAAGGTAAGCGCGAAAAGGAACGAACGAGCGAACGAATATATATATATATATATATATATATATATATATATATATATATATATATATATATATATATATATATATATATATATATATTTACACATCACCACCACTCACGGGCATAGCCCTATTCAAGGAGGGGGTGCTAGAACAATAGAAGAGATAAAAACAACCCACTACCCACACCTAACGCAAATTTCACAGGTGAGCACAGACGTGGGTCTTAAAGGAATGGAGATTAAATTCAGCAGGAAACACAGAAGATGGAAGAGAATTCCACAAAACAGAGGTGGCTGGAAAGAAGGAGGCACCACAGCGAACAAGCCTGGAGTTGCCTATGTCCACTCAAAATTGATGCGCGGACACTGTACCCCTTGTGCTGCGAGGACGCCGTAGAGGTGGAGGTGCACGGGTGGATAGTTCCCTCGAGCATTTGCCACTGTAGTACCTATAGAAAAGAGATAAGGCACCAACATCACGTCGCAAAGATAAAGAGTCAAGAGAATTAGAAAGAGAGGGACAGTTTATTAATCTTTTATCCTTTGACTCAACCCTATCCAAAAGACGGGTGAAGCCGGAGCCAACCCAGATATGAGAGCAGTACTCCATGCAAGGGCGGAGGAGACCCTTGTTTAATTGGAGTAACTGCGAGGAAGAAAAAAATTCTCGCAGTCTAAACAGAACTCCCAGCTTCTTTAAGGCCGCCCGAGCAACCATTGTGATGTGAGGTTTCCAAGACATTTTTTTGTTTATGTTAAGGCCAAGAATATTTATATTGTCAATAGGAGAGACGGGAGAACCGTCGAAAGAAATAGAAAAGTTAGGAGGTGCCTTTGAGAGGGAGATTTCTAGAAGTTTAATTTTTAAAGAGTTGAATTTCACAAGGTTGAGACGACCCCACTGGGAAATTCTATCCAGATCAGTAAGGAGGGAATCGGAAAGATGAAGACGAGAGGCAACTCTAGATGAAAAGGAAGGAGCAGATTTGAAATTAGTAGAAGAATGGAGGGTTGAATCATCGGCATATGAATGGACAGGGTTAGATGAAGAGCTAAGAAGATCATTAATGCAAAGTAAGAATAGAGTAGGAGGTAAGACAGAACCCTGAGGAACACCACTATTGATAGGAATGGAAGAAGATGTCGCTCCATCAACAACAGCTGAAATGGAGCAATTAGAAAGAAAACTAGACATAAGTAAGCAAAGAGAAGGAGGAAACCCAAAGGAAGGGAGCTTGGAAAGCAGTGACGCATGCCATACCCGGTCAAATGCCTTTGATATGTCAAGCGCCACTACACAAGTCTCCCCATGATCCCTAAGGGCAGAAGACCATAAATCTGTGAGATAGGAAAGTATATCACCAGTAGACCTCGAACGTCGAAAGCCATACTGATGATCAGAAAGAAGGGAATGAGATTCCAGATGATCCAAGAAGTGAGAGTTGAGAAGGGTTTCAAAGATCTTAGACAGAATACAAGTGAGAGCTATAGGGCGATAGTTAGAAGGATCAGAGCGGCTACCCTTTTTCGGAATAGGCTGGACCA
>SEYY01025073.1:50000-90000 GCA_009176605.1 Armadillidium nasatum
CTAACTTTTTTTATTAATTAAATTGTAAAATTTTTTTTTCAACAATGATGATTTCCAACTTATGACCGTTACCTTTCATTCTCTCATTCAAATTAATTATATAATTAAAGATAGGACATAGGTCTACCCGATAAAACTGTAAAACTTCATTTTTAAGATTTTCTATGATAATTTCAACATCCGTATTTTTCATTATATTTTATATTATATATTATATATTATATATTATTATATGTTATTATATATATATATATATATATATATATATATATATATATATATATATATATATATATATATATATATATATATATATATATATATATATATATATATATATATATATATATATATATATATATATATATATATATATATATATATATATATATATATATATATATATATATATATATATATATATATATATATATATATATATATATATATATATATCTGAAGTGCAAAATTAACGCACCACGGAAAAAATATTAGTAGGAGGTTTCTGAAACATACAAAACAGATAAAACATTGTTAATATACGGTACATGGTTATACATAAAAGGGAAAATGTGGTGCCACTTTTTGAGAATTCCCGGGACCCTGGGACACCGTGGCATATAAGTATGGTGCGATGCAAACCTGCAGAGTTATGTGTATACCATCCGTCTCTGGCCGTCAGTACCTTGTGCCATTCCCTTGCAGGAATGAGAGTTAAACACCGTTGATGCATGCTGGAGATGAGGTCCTGGATGGTTTCTTGTGATAGTTTCTCCAGTAGGCGTAAAACTTTTTTTCGCAGGTCGTTAAGACTGTGTGGCTTGTGTTGTAGCCATCTCAGAAGCCTTTTCAGTGTGTCCCACAGATCTCAGGTTTTTTAAGCCTTTTGAGTGTGTACCACAGATTACAGTGTTAAGTAATCACCAGCACATCTAGCTATGCGCAGTCTAGCGTTATCCTGCATGAGAACGAAGGCTTTACAGATGTATGGGCCAAATGGTACGACGAACGGTTCGAGTATGTACGTTATGTATCACTGGTTTGTTAGGCACCCTGTAACGAAGACGTGTAACTCCGTGCGGACACGGTAAGATATGCTACTTCAAGCCATAACAAATCCACCACCGAAGGGGAGTATCTCTTGCATTGTGAATGCTGCATAGCGCTCATGACGCCTCCGATAAACCATGGAACGTCCGTCAGAGCTGTGTAGATGGAATCTGCACTCGTCCTGGAGCTGCCAATGCAGGTGTTTTTGTGCGAGAGGCATCCTTGCTCTTCAGTGCTCCCTGGTGAGCGGGAACCTTCTTGTTGGCCTCTGTGGGAGGTATCCATGTTCCGCGAGGTGACGGCGAATGATATTCGTGCTGACAATGGTCTGATGGACAGCTTGCAACTCGACAAGATGTTGACGTGGTGTTGCATGTCGATCACGAGCTGCCATTAATTAACCGCAAATATCTGCCATCTATGTCCATTGTTGCCCTTAGCCTACCTTGGCCAGGCCTCCTAGTGAAAGCATGTGTCAAGTCGAATCTCTGTTGGACCTTCCCGATGGTTGTATGGAAACCCTTCAACCGTAGGCTCAGTTGTCGTTGACCGTACCCTTCAGATGCCAGTGTTGTTAGGGTCATACAGTCGTCGTCTGTCAAACTCTATCTTAGCCTCTACATATTACTTGCACAAACTTTAAAGGTTGAATACTTTCGATACCCGACACATCCGTGACTTTACTTCTAATACCACGTCACTTACCGAATTTGGCTAGTTTGACTTTTTACTGTATTTTATCGATATCGCACATAAGTCCACCCCAATCAATGCTAAATTGCATTATTTGGGTAGGTACGGGCAAACACATACACGCACAGGCACTCTCATTACTCTACAATATCTTCAGGATCTCCCAACTGATAAATTTTAGATGATGCCCTTAATTTTTCTTTTTAGTTTATATATATATATATATATATATATATATATATATATATATATATATATATATATATATATATATATATATATATATATATATATATATATATATATATATATATATATATATATATATATATATATATATATATATATATATATATATATATATATATATATATATATATATATATATATATATATATATATATATATATATATATATATATATATATATATATATATATATATATATATATATATATATATATATATATATATATATATATATATATATATATATATATATATATATATATATATATATATATATAATATATATATATATATATATATATATATATATATATATATATATATATATATATATATATATATATATATATATATATATATATATATATATATATATATATATATATATATATATATATATACATTTTAATAATTGAAAGTAGTAAATCTCTTTTATATATAAACTACTTTGAAGTAATTAATAAGGAATATGCAATTAGCTTATAATGCCAAATACACTGACATTAACATTTGTTAAAAGTCCTACCAACCTCCAGAACTGCAAGGAACAATGAGTGTTACCCCATCATGATATCGGTTCCTCCTTTTGCGAAAAAATTTTAATTTAATATCTGTTATCTCCATATCTGGATCATAATAACATTCCGGTTTATCAATCGTTAAATTGAAAAATCTCTCCTTTACAGCTGTGGATATAAGAGTGCAATCATCAGAAACTGACACATGTATCTATATATATATATATATTATATATATATATATATATATATATATATATATATATATTATATATATATATATATATATATATATATATATATATATATATATATATTTATTTAAATTTATGCAACAGTACTTGTTGAATATGGTATGCAAAATTTGGAATTATAATAAATTATGATAAAATTTTAAGATATTTTATATTATGCTGTTTGACGGTGGAGATGGAGAGCAACATGAACATATTTGAATTTGTTGTGTTGATGTCAAAACTCAAAAATTTGTGAATTCGTGAAAACATAGAAATTTACATCCAATTTGCTTCAAGAAAAGTTCAAATTGTAGCTTTGGTAAGCTGTAAAAGGTCTATTATAAGCTTCTTACTGTTTCTTAATCTCTGTCTTTTAAGTCACATTAGAAGAAGAAAAGATGAATTCGATATTTTTGAAAGAACCAAAATCTTGTGTTGAAATGACTTAAAATTTGAAGGACACACTAATGAATCTATTATCTAAATTCCATAAAGTTTATTCTTTTATATTTGTCCCTGGTACACGAAAAGAACAATTCATGTAATGAATGCTCGTTTGGTGGTCTTTCATTCAGATCATGTATTAAATGGGAGAGTTCACCTATTTTAATTAATTATTTTTTTTGCATACAGATTTGTTATGCCACTTTGAAGTTAAAGAAAAATAAAAAATGGTTGGAAATAAAAAGAAATAACCTAAATTTAAAAGGAACATATCACTCAATTCCATATAGTCTAAAATTTTATATTTATCAGGTGAACATAAAAATAAAAAAAAATAAAAAAATATTAAAGGAAATTTTTAAACTCTTATTGAGTATTAGACACACGTATAACAATTTCATCTCATAAAATTTTAGTTAATAAATACATCTATAAATATTTTAATTTTCAAGCCATTTCGCTAAAATATTTTAAAAAGATTTAAAAAATAAAAATAAAAATGCGACCTCGATTCAGAAATGTCAAGAGCATATATTTTCTTCAAAACCGAATATAAACAAACAGATGACAGGGAAATACGATCAAAACAGACGTCTTATTGTTTTCCAAATATTTCATTTTCCATTTTGTTTGAAGGCAATAGAATGAAAAGTAAGAAAATTACGTCTAAGTTTCTAATTTTTGAATTTTAGCACCAATGCTATACTTTGGGCCTAAAACATTTCAGTGGGAGTAAAATAATTTCGGAAAGATCCGGAGCCCAGAGCCGATGCATTAATTTTTTTGAATACACTAATCATGAGCTAGATAATTTTAAAAAGATAAAGCTGAAGCTGATGCTAAATCTGGAACTGGAGCAGGCAAAAAAAAAGTTCGGATCATTAGCTTATTTGAATGCAAACATAAAGTTTTATTTTTTTCCATTTTCCGTTAGATTTGCATGAAATTATTTTCAAATCTGAAATAAAAATAAAACTAATTTATTGAAAAGGAAAAACTATGTATGATTTTATTTTTGGAAAAGATATTTGAAATATGACGAAGAAAATCAATTAAGAAAAGACATACAAAAATATTATAAAAAATTCGCATTTTGTAATTCAAATTATTTGCCTTTTAGGAAGTAATACAAATTTTCTTGATTTGATATTTTATAATTTTACAAGAAATTAAAAAAAAAAAATTAAATTCAAATGCATCCTTATATTGACTCTGTGATTATGAAATTCATTTAAAGAGAACATCAATTATAATTAAAATTATGTAAGGAAGTCATTTTTCCATAATTAAATAATTTATAAAAAAAATTTTGAAACTAAAATACATCTGTAACGAAGTAACTATTTGAAATTTTACATAGTGAATAAATTAATATGTTTAAGAATTTGGAACCAGAAACCAAAAAAATTATTAAAGTGTTTGCATCAATAATTAATATCTGGAAGTCATTATCTAAAATCCTTTTCTGAGTCGTTAAATTTGGACAATGAAACTTAGCAACTAAATTTTCAACTGTCCAAAAATTTATTGATAAATCAACATCTTTAATTTAAAATTATCCAATAAAATTTCAAATATCTTTTTCCAAAAAAATTAAAAACATCGATTTCAAAAAGTTTCAAATGCACATATTTTTTTCTACTTCATTACTCTGTTTTTATTTTTATTTCAAATTTGGAAATGCTTTTAAAAGAACGTTCTTGTGCTTGTTTCATCAGAACATAATCATATATAAAAGATTTCGTCTAAATATAATTTTGCTATTCCAAGACAAATCCTTGACATAAACATTTTTCTAACATCTATTAATACATAGACTAATTGATTTTTAGAAATATAAAATATTTTTGATCATTTTACCATTCTGGGATATCTCATCACAACTCCCACAAAGACGCAAGATCTTTTAAAGGAAAGACCATCATTCTTAACGAAATCGGAGGAGGTACACGTTTTGTCGGAATATTTGCATTGCTGGAAAATTACTTCTAAGTTGTACTCAGTTCGAATATCAGAAGGTTTGATTAGTATATCTACCTATATATATATGTATATATATATATATATATATATATATATATATATATATATATATATATATATATATATATATATATATATATATATATATATATATATATATATATATATATATATATATATATATATATATATATATATATATATATATATATATATATATATATATATATATATATATATATATATATATATATATATATATATATATATATATATATCCTCCGGTGGGCAAAGGCCATTGACCTACCAAATTCCACCGGAGTTGGGGAATATTCAGAAACAGGTAACTAATGGCCGACATGACTCGATACACGGCGTTTAAAAGCGTGCAAGTCAAAGGAAGTTGAGAAAACAGATAAAGGGAGTGTGTTCCAGACTTTACCAGTAGAGTACATGTAAGAGTGAGCATAGCGGTTAAGTCTGGGGTCTGAGAGTTGGACAGAGAAGGGATGAGACTGTGTAGAAAGTCGTGTCGCACGAGCCCTTTTCAGTGGAGGAGGTATGCGACGAAAGAGTTCAGAAGAGCAATATCCGTTGTAATAGCGGTAGTATAGAGAGAGTGACGCAACAATTCGACGGGAAAAAGAGAGAGTTGATAAGACGAAAAGCCCTAGACTCAACCTTATCAAGAAGAGCTGTATGTGTGGAACCACCCCAGATATGCGAGGCGTACTCCATACAGGGGCGAACAACACCCTTATACAGAGCAAGGAACTGGGGTGACGTAAAAAAAAAAAAACTACGAAGACGCCTCAGAACACCTAACCTCTTCTTAGAAGAGAAGTAATGTGATCTTTCCAAGAAAGATCACGAGAAAAAGAAACACTGAGAATATTGAGAACAGATGAAGAATTGAGTTGAGTGTTTTCGAAGAAGATGTCATAGTTGTGTGGAAGATTGTGTAGAGAGGAGAGATGGAGGAATTGACTTTTTGAGGCATTGAAAACGACCATGTTTTCTCTGCCCCAATTTGAAAAAAGAGAAAGATCAGAGGTCAGCTGCTCCAAGGCCATCCTTCTTGAATCTATCTACTGTTGTTGGGAGGGACGCCTTTCAAATTGAAAGGAATAATGAAAGGTGGAGCCATCGTCATAGGAGTGCATAGGAGACGAAGTAATAGAGAGAAGATCATAGATGAAAATTAGAGAAAGAGTTGGGGATAGGACAGATCCTTGTGGAACACCACTATTTATAGATATAAGTATGAACGGTGGCCGTCTACAACAGCTGCTATAGATCGACCGGAAAGGAAATTAAAGAAAAAGTCACAGAGAGAAGGATAGATTCCGAAAGAGAGAAGTTTGGAAATCAAAGCTTTGTGCCAGACTCTATTGAAAGCTTTCGATATGTCTAGCGCCACAGCGAAAGATTCACCGAAACCCCGGAGAGCGGAGGACCAAGAGTCAGAAAGTAGGGAAAGAAGATCACCAGTAGAACGTTCTTTACGAAAACCATACTGGCGATCAGATATAAGATTAGAGGAATTGAGATTTTTCCACATCTTCCTGTTAAGGATAGATTCGAAAACTTTAGAAAGAACGGAGGTAAAAGAAATTGGACGATAGTTAGAGGGTTGAGAATGGTCCGCCTTCTTTGGCACAGGCTAAATGAGTGCACGTTTCCAGCAAGAAGGGAAGGTTGAAGTAGAAAGGCAAAGACGAAATAGTTTACTGAGGTAGGGTGCAAGCTCAGAAGCACAAGTTTTGAGAACCGCAGGAGGAATACCATCAGGTATACGCCTTCTTAGTGTTAAACTCTGAGAGAGCAGAAATGACATCTTTAGAAAAAATTATAATATTAGGCATAAATGAGTTGGAGGGGGTTCAAGGGGGAGGAATAGCTCCGGAATAGTCTAAGGTAGAATTAAAGGCAAAAGTTTGAGCGATGAGTTTAGCTTTGGTAGAAGGTAAAATGGCAGTTGTACCATAAGAAGAAACTAGAGGAGGAAAAGAGGAAGAAGCAAAGTTAGAGTTGACATTTTTTCCAAAATGCCAGAAAGGGCGAGAGGAAGAGTAACCAGAAAGATTAATGCATTTGCGACGGAGAAAAGAGTTCTTTGTATCTCGAAGAATAGATTTTGCACTATTCAGAGATGAAATATAAGTTGAATAGGTTTCAGGGGTTTGAAGACGACGGTAATCTCTGAAGGCAGCGTCCCTTTGGCTGATAGTGCGAGAACAAGTAGAGTTAAACCAAGGTTTGTTAGGTTTAGTAGAAGGGAAAGAATATGGAATGTACGCCTCCATGCCAGAGAGAATCACCTCAGTTATGCGCTCAGCACACTCCGAGAGATCCCTTCTAAGAAATCAGTAATCATTCCATGGGAAATCAGAGAAGTACTACCGCAAGTCAGACCAGTTAACGGCACCGGAGTGCCACAAACGTCTCCTCGCCGAAGGCGGGGATTGTTCTTGCGGAAGACTTGAAGAGACAGAACAAGATACAGAGATAAGAAGGTGATCGGATGAGCCCAGAGGAGGAAAAAGTTTAACAGTATAAGGAGAAGGATAGGAGGTTAAGAAAAGATCAAGTATGTTGGTTTCATCACCAAGGCGATCAGGAATACGGGTAGGGAGTTGCACCAACTGCTGAAGGCTGTTCTGGATAGAAAAGTTGAAGGCGAGTTCATCGGCTGGATCTTGAAAACTAGATGAAAGCCATTGGCGGTGGTGAACATTGAAATCACCGAAAATGATGATTTCAGAGAAATGAGAAGAAGATAGAATGTGTTCTATTTTGGAGTTTAAATAGTCGAAGAATTCCTTATGGTCAGTAGAATTAGGAGATAAATAAACACAACAAATAAATTTAGTAGTAGAATTGCAGGAGAGCTTAAGCTATAAGGTAGAAAATTCAGGAGACTCCAAATTAGAGACATTAGAGCAAATAACATCGTTGCGAACATATGCACACATATGCGCAACAACCGCTTTTGGCTGAAAATTGAGGATAGAGAAAGTAGGAGGAAACACAATAAGGTTTGCTGTCAGCACACTCAAAAACCTGAGTTTTGGTTAGAAATAAAAGATGAGTTTTAAAAGAAGAGAAATGGTGTTCGACAAAGAGAAAATTAGAAAAAAGACCGCGAACTTTGCAGAAATTAATGAAAAAAGGAGACCGTGCACCGGGGCAAGCCGGACGCCGGGTCATGGCGGCACCATCCCCATCATCGGAGGCCGCCAACTCCCAAGTAATGATGGGGTGAGGGGTGGAGGTTGAATGGCATTCTTTGGATGCCGCCCCTCTAAGCATCTCCGAGGCAGCTGTCGGTTTCGTCATTTTGAATTTTTTGTTATATAACGATAATGTAAGAGTAAGTGCTTGTAAAATGTGGGAACATGTGAAGAATTGGGGTGGAGGGTTAGTTGAAGCATAGAAACTCTAGTTTGAGGCGGAGGTACACTAGAGACCCTCTGAGAAGATGAAACGCGAAAACGAACGAACCAAAGGGCAACGGAGTGAAACGGAATGGTCTAGCCCAACTTCTCACTCCGTGATAGGATGCCCAATGGGGGTACTTGCATCGCTTCGGACAGTGCTACGTCCTCTCCCTATAATATATATATATATATATATATATATATATATATATATATATATATATATATATATATATATATATATATATATATATATATATATATATATATATATATATATATCCTCCGGTGAGCAAATGCCGGAGGCCTGCAAAGTTCCACAGGAGTTGGGAAAGATCTATCCTGGTTGATTGTGGTCAACGTGTCCAGATACGCGGCGTTTGAAAGTATGCAAGTCAAAAGAAGTTGGGAAAACATATAAAAGAAGTGTGTTCCAGACTTTACCAGTAAAGTATTTGTAAGACTGAGCATAGCAGTTAAGTCTGGGGTCGGAGAGTTGGACAAAGAAAGGATGAGACTGTGTAGAAAGGCGTGTCGCAAGAGCTCTTCTCAATGGAGGTGGTATGTTACGAGAGATTTCAGAAGAGCATTGTCCGTTGTAATAACGATAGTAAAGAGAGAGTGACACAACAATTCGACGGGTAGAAAGAGATTGAAGAGAGTTAGTAAGAGCAGGAGAGTTGATGAGACGAAATGCCCTAGACTCCACGTTTTCTAGGAGACCTATATGTGTGGATCCACCCCAGATGTGTGAACCATACTCCATACAGGGGCGAATAATAACCCTATAAAGCAAGAAACTGGAGTAGTGTGAGGTAGTTCTGAAAGCGCCTCAGAACACCCAACCTTTTAGAAGCATGTTTAGAAAGAGAAGTAATGTGATCTTTTAAGAAAGATCACGAGAAAAAGGAACACCAAGAATATTAAGAACAGATGAAGGTTTGAGTTGCGTGTTTTTGAAGAAGATATCATAGTTGTGTGGAAGATTGTGTCAAGTGGTGAGATGAAGGAATTGAGTTTTTGACTCATTGAAAACAACCATTTTTTCTCTGCCCCAATTTGAAATACGAGAAACATCAGTTGCTCCAAAACTACCCTTCTCGAGTCTATCAACTGCTGTTGGGTTGGACGTTTTTCAAACTGGAATTAATAATGAAGGGTGGAGTCATCAGCATAGGAGTGGATAGGAGATGAGGTAATAGAGAGAAGGTAAATAATGAAAAGTAGAAAAAGTGTTGTGGATAGGACAGAATCCTGAGGAAAACCACTGTTAATAGATTTAAAGGAAGAACGGTGGCCGTCTACAACAGCTGATATATATATATATATATATATATATATATATATATATATATATATATATATATATATATATATATATATATATATATATATATATATATATATATATATATATATATATATATATATATATATATATATATATATATATATATATATATATATATATATATATATATATATATATATATATATATATATATATATATATATATATATATATATATATATATATATATAGAGGTGTTAAGAACCTCACTGACAAAATTATAGGAAAGATATGTAATATAAAGATGAACATATTTTGCACAGGTACAGTCGTGAACAGAAGTTCGTTCCTATTAAGCAAGAAATAAATATTTATATAAAATGGAGATCATTTCATAAAAGCTCTAATTTGAATAAAAAGAGAATAAAAACATTGAGAGAGGCTTAATTGATCTGTGATTGGCTGAATCTGAGATGATCTCCACTCCATTTTATATAAATATTTATTTGCCAGCTTAATAGGAACGAACTTCTGTTCACGACTGTACATATACCCCCATGAGAGTGTGGAAAAAGTAGTGGCAACAAGGTAATTTTTCCTTTTAGACAGTTTTTACACACTTTCAGCTGTGCTAAAAATAATACAGTGTTTCTACATAATCGACATTTGTTATTACTAAAAAACTTTTCACAAGTACGCTGTGTGAAAATCTTTAAAATGATCCTACATTTAAAAGTAGTGATGCTGATATTTGAATAACTTTTTATTTACTGAATGAAAATTTAAGATTAAGAATACATTTTAACTGCTGAAATATCTTACCCTAATAAAGCAATTTTTATTTAGGGGAATTTGAGCATATCCAGAATCTGGCAGATCTGTCCCGTAGAGACCGAATTCAAACATATGGTAATAAAACGGAATTCCCGTTAATTCAGCACTCCTGTCACAATCGGGATCTCTAAAGTTACATGTTGGACGAGCGCACATGAAACAACTTTTCCTGGGCACATATCTTGTATAGCTGTATATATATATATATATATATATATATATATATATATATATATATATATATATATATATATATATATATATATATATATATATATATATATATATATATATATATATATATTTATATTTATTTATTTATTACACATCACCAATGCTAAACGTTCAAAGCACTATTCAAGGAGGGGGTGTTAGAAGAATAAATATAATGTAAGAGTGTAAAAAAATGACCCCTGCAGGTCCCACCTAATCTAAATTTCTTAGGTGAGAGCAGACGTGGGCTATAAAGAAATTGAGATTCAATTCGGAAGGAAACACAGAAGATAGGAGAGAGTTCCTCAAAACAGAGGTGGTAGGAAAGACGGAGGCACCACAGCGGATAAGCCTGGATGGCCGCACTGCGTTGAGCGCTCGCAAGCTGAAAAGTGGTACTCCTGAGATAACGAGACTCAAATTTGACTTTGATAAATCCATTTTTCTTGTTGGTGTTAAAGCGTACAAATGGCTAAGCTATTAGTAGTGTGCACCAACTAAGAACATAGATTAGTGATCCTATTTCTGTGGTTTGAGGGTATATCAGGGGCTGCAGAGCATCGCAGAGTCTCAATGAAATACGAAGACAGTGTTTTACTATGAAGGAATATGTATGAGTGGATAGAGAAATTCAAAAATTCCGAGCAAGAGTCAAGTTTGAAGTGGGAACAGGATGAAAATCAGCCGTATTCTTCGTGATTGAGTCTTGTCCGGTCATTTTTCAATTCTCAAACCATTCGAACACACTCCTACGTATTAAAAAACTATCCCCTTATTTCATTGAGAGTCTGCGATAAATTTCCTCCCCGGATAAACCCTCAGACCACAGAAATCGGATCACTGATCTTTGTTCTTAATTGGAGCACACTGCTAACGGCTCAGTCATATTTAATCTGTAACACCAATGATAACACAGGAGCGATCAGAGTCAAATCTAAGTCACGTTTCATCAAGCGTATCACTTTTTATCGCCATGCAGTCAACCTGACGAAAGTTATTACTAGAGCGAAGATGATTTTGACTCTCCCACCCTCATATCATACATATTTATATATATATTATATATATATATATATATATATATATATATATATATATATATATATATATATATATATATATATATATATATATATGTGTAAATTATTAAAATTATCGTAGATGAAAATTAATTAATTTGCATGCAATGCAAAATTGAATGAAAACTTTGCATATTATTCTTTAACTAAAGTTCCATCTGATAAAGTAACCTTTAATATATAACACAAGGAAATGAAAAATAATACGATTATTATTATTATTACATTATTTGAAGAATAGTTTTTGTAACCTGGTATAAATTTAATAAAATGATAAATAATTTGAGCTCTTACTCCGGGTGTCTTTTGAACATCCGTTTGTGATCATCTATGACATCCAAAACATTGCACTTTTCATAAAATCGCTCACTACATAAAATTATTCTAAGTTTTATTATAAAAAACATTTGGATTGCTAAAAATATTAATTTTATATTCATTTCTGAAATAAGATATATATATATATATATATATATATATATATATATATATATATATATATATATATATATATATATATATATATATATATATATATATATATATATATATATATAGCACGCTCAAGTGCACACACTCACACCCAATGCTTTAAAATAAGTTTACGGTCCCTAATAATACTTTTATTATTATTATTATTATTATTATTATTATTATTATTATTATTATTATTATTATTATTATTATTATTATTATAGAGCATTTAAACAGGAAATATTTTTCGACTAAATAATTAATATTATTGAACCAAAAAAGCTTGGAACGTTACTAGTTAGGTATTTCTTTTAATGTGGGGGGTGTGCTTGCACGAGCGTACTTGTAGATGTTTTCATGGGTGTATTTATGTATGAACGTGTAGGTATGTATGTATTTATTGGAAAAATGTTATTAGGTTGTAGGGTGTATTTATCAGCTTAAGCAATTACTGTAGTATGAACAGATAATAGAGGTAATGTATTTCGAGCTTAATTACATATGTTAGATAGTTAGGTAAGCAGTCTTTGATATGGTAGAGTGTGATTGGTGTTTATGTTATTAGCTATTCGTAGTCCAACACCAAAAGGTTAGAAGAGATTTAATTATTGAAAGTTAACAACCAATGAAATGGATATAGGTTGGCAATTAAGATGACCTTATAGAGCTAGGTTAACTTAGGTTAGCTTGCAAATGATATTTAGACCAAGAAACAAAATTTTCATTAAGTCATGGTCAAGTTCACAAACTATATAATGCTAGAATGAGGGAATCTATGAGAAATAATGTTTATTTTGAGGAATTTATTGCAAAATTGAGAAGTCTAAAAAAAACAGAGTGAATACCTACTAACACTTATATAATAGTAGGAAAATATCAAAAGATATAAGTGATTATGGTAGTCCTGAGAATTTTATACTAGTTACGAATACATAGTTTAAAGTACCATCTTTAAGATCATTAGAAATGGATGATGAATATAATGTTTATACTATAGCATACTTTATTAAAGATATATGAGGATCCAAAGACATACTGAACTACGGTTAGGTTGGGTTAGGTTAAGTTACTTGAAATGTTTAGAAAATAAAGCATGATGTAACAACGGAGTTAATTCTATCTATCACAAGATTCCAATCATTGTTATTTTGAGATATCATAAATGATAATAAAAACATGCTCACCCTGTTAATATGCTTATAGTGGGTACAGCCTACTTTTAAAGAAAGATCATGTTACCAAGACTAAATTGAGCAAAGTTAGCTTATGTTAGCTTGAAGATTTTAAAAAAGGGGAAGAGAAACTTCTTAATGAAATAGGTTTTTCAATAGAATATACTTAAATTAGTTCAACAAGCAGTAATTTAGAATTGGAAGGTTTAATAAAGTTAGTCCTAAAGATGTTAGCCCATGTGAGAAATGTATCTTGAAATATGTTGACCGTTTTTCAATGTTATGTGAGATAATGACTGGTTAGGCCTGTTTATGGTAGCTGAGGTTACATTTGCAAGGTATACTTTATTGATTTGACTGGTTAGGTCAGTTGAGGTTAAATTTAGTACTTATGTATCAATTGATTTGTTAGGTTGAGTGAGTTTAGGAATGGAAAAATTTCATTATATTAATTTGAAAACGAAAATGTGTTTCTTGAAACATAAGATAGAGACGTGATGCTGAATTTTTGTATATTATTTTTAAAAGCCCGTTTCGTATGCTTTGTGAAATTTGTCGAAACAATACTATCTTTATATATACCTACACTCTCATGTCGAAACAAATAAATTACTTTCAAAATTATTAGAATGTTAGTATAATTATATCCTTTCAACGTGATGTATGATCATGTTCAATGTATCACTTTGTTTATAATGGTGAATTTCCTGTATTTCGCTTTTTAAATGAAGATAATCGACAGTTAAAATATGCTTTAATTGTTAACTAAAAATACGAATAGCAACAGGAAAAAAACATAAAATAACAGTTTTTTCATGTTTAATATGAAATATTTACATCGTATTTGAACGTTGGTGATGACTGGTTAGCTGAGATTACGTCATTATTTCGTAATTTATTTGGCCTGCATCTATTAACTTGACAGGTTGATTACTTTATATCAGCGAAATATTCATTGTTATTTTGATATCATGAAATAATAATAATAATAATAATAGAGGTTAAATGTAATTGCGAATGGCAGTTAAGAGAAACAATTTATAGAAACATGAATTTGCAAAACAAAATAGGCCAAGGTTAGGCTATGCTAACTTGAAAATGTTGGAATAAAGATAGTTTGTTATGTTTGGTTAGGGTTCATTAGGATGTTGTTAGGAAAAAGAAAGAAAGATTATTTTGATCTAATCATACTTATAAATGTATGATATATTTATATATATATATATATATATATATATATATATATATATATATATATATATATATATATATATATATATATATATATAATATATATATATATATATATATATACATAATTACATATCATTGGTAAGTTGTTTTAACCCATGTGAGCTTATTCATGTGCTATAGGATGTAAATAATAGGAAAATTTTCGTAAAGTATAAAACGTTGTCATTTTATGAGGTTAAATAAATGAATGTCACCTATTGGTATATGAAGTAATCCTACGGATAGTTTAGAAAGTCTGAAAATGTGTAGGCTTGGCTATGTTTTCGTTAATTGTTTGCGTTCTATGAAGATACCTTACTTTAGTATGTAAGTAGGTAACTTATCAGATGTTTGAAAAAAATGCTATTTCTCTTAAGACATGGTATTTATAAAGAGAAATTTATATATTTTGCTACATCCTATATTTTTTTTTACTTCACCTCTGGTGGGCAAAGGCCAGAGGCCTACTAAAATTCCACCATAGTTAGGGGGAAAGACGGAAGCTTGGTCAGATTGGTTATATACCTGTGTTTAATTAAGTGCGTATGGACCTGTTTATGTAATGAGTATGGTTATTAAGATCCTAAATGCATCAGTCGATTAATGTGTTTTTTGCATTTTAGTATATTGGTAAGGACATTATCATGAAAATTATGTTGAAAAGCTAAATATATTTTAAAACATCTATTATTAAAGAAATAAGTTTAAGTAAGATGCTAAATTTATATGAAACTTTATCTATTTTGTAATAATTAAAATACTAAATATATATTATATATTAACATTAAAATGTTTTATAAAAATTTACTATTCAAAGTTTTTTTTTTTTAAAAAAAAAGAAATGAAAAAAATTATTTTTTAAGAAAAAATGTTAATAAAATAAATACTTCGGAGTTGTAAACAGTGTAAGTTAGCTTATAAAAGGGACAAATGTTTAGAAAATAGATGAAGTGTGGAAAATACAAAGTTTTTATGCCCTACTTATATTTACTGTTGGTGCCACTCAAAAGTAACTGAATAAGTTATTAGTTTGCATAGCATCGATACTGATAATGTAGCTGATATGTCAAGTAGATTTGTGGAATTTTGAGATTCTATGTTTAATATGGATAGAAGCATATGTATGGTTTTTTGTATTGCTGGTGTACTGGTATCTTAAGTATGCCGGTGTAAGTTAGTTTATAAAGAACCGTAAGTTAAGAAAGTGGATGAAATGTAGAAAATGCAAAGATTTTACGCTCTAGTTATACTGAATACTTTTCTAATTCAATACTCGTCCTATTCCACTCGATAGTAAATAAATTATTAGTTTGTATAGCTTCGATATTGATAATGTAGCATGCACTGTATGTTAACTAAATTTGAGAAATTTTGGTATTCTTATGTTTGAAATGGATAGAAACTTAGTATGGGTGTTTATATTGCTAAAGGTGAAAAGGTATTACCTGTAAAGTAAAAGTATGTTCAATGATTGAAGTGTATATATAAATGATGATGAGTTATGAAGTGCTGGTGAAGCTTCAGTCTTTATCAGAAGGGATCAGCGGAATATGCAGAGAAAGAAGAATAGAGGGTATTTAACATATGAAGAATGAGGATTTGATATCTTTCGATTTCAATTATGTCGGCTGTTGATAGCTAATGAACGTGCCTTCTGTTTTGCTATCCAAAATGACCTTGAGTCTTGAGCAGTTGGGGTAGCTCCCTACTCGAATCTCGAATCTTCTTGGAAATGAACCCAACATTCTAAACCTTTTTGTAACTTCTAATCCTTCTCCAAATACTATTATACTATTTTCTTCTCTGAGTTCCTCCTATCACATTCTTATTTCTGTATTCTCTTCTATTTTTTCAAGTATTCCACAAGAAAGACCACCGCCTATTGAGAGGAAACCTTTGTTGCATTTCATTGCCGCAAGCTGGTCGGACTTGCAGTCGTACTTTTTCAACTTTCAGTGGAATGATGGAACCGTGAGAGGAGTCCCTCGGAGGTGATTCTCTCTGACATGGAGGCGCACATTCCATGTTCTTTCAATTCTACTAAACCTAACAAACCTTGACTTAACTCTGCTTGTTCTCGTCCTATTCACCGCAGAGGTGCTTCCTTCAAGGAGTACCGTCATCTTCAAACTAAAGAAACTTAAGCAACTTATATTTCATCCCGGAACCCTAAGAAATCTATTCTCCGCATCGCCAAAAAACACTTTTCTCCGTAGAAAATGAAATAATCTTTTAGGTTACACTTCTTCACCTCCTTTCTTGCACTTTGCAAAAAATTTCAACCCTAACTTTGCTTTTTCCTCTTTCCCTCTCCCAGAATCTTCTTCCGAAACAACTGCTGTTTTGATTCTTATAAAGCTGAACTCTTCGCTCATACTTTTGTTCTAATTCAAATTTAGACAATTCCGGAGCTATTCCTCCTCTTTCAATCCCCTCCAACTCATTTATTCCTTAAATTATAATTCCTTCTAAGGACATCATTTCTGCTCTCTTTAAGTTTAATACTAAGAAGGAGTATGGTCCTGATGGTATCCCTCCTGTGATTGTATCATTAGAACTAGAAGAAAGCCATTGGCGTTGGTGAACATTGAAATCACTTAAAATGATGATTACAGTGAAAGGAAAAAAAGAGAGAATATGCTCTATTTTTGAGTTTAGATAGTTGAAGAATTTATGATAGTCAGTAGAATTAGGAGATAAATAAACAGAACAAATGAATTTAGTCATAGAATGGCAAGAGAGACTGAGCCATAAGGTGGAAAATTCGGAAGACTCCAAATCAGAGACACGAGAACAAACGACATTGTTGCACACGTATGCACAACAATCACCTTTGCCTGAAAATTGAGAATAGAGACAGTAGGAGGTAACAGAATAAAGTTTGTTCTCAGCACACTCAAGCAACTGAGTTTCGGTCAAGAGTAAGAGGAGAAGTTTAAAAGGAGAGAGGTGATGTTCAATAAAGGGTAAATTGGATTGTAGACCGAGAATGTTGCAGAAATTAATGATATATATATATATATATATATATATATATATATATATATATATATATATATATATATATATATATATATATATATATATATATATATATATATATATATATATATATATATATATATATTCAATGTAAAATTTTGTTAGGTTAAAGAAATTAACATGTTCAGCAATATTAAGAATTTTTCTTTTAAATCTTTTCAAAACCTGATAAAGTGTAGATTTGTGCTTCTCCAAAGAAATGATTGCATCAGTAGAGTATTAAAAATTCTTGCTAATACTTGTAAATTTTAAACCGTAACTCAAAATTTTCAGAAAATCTTCCATACTGTAAAAGACAAATTATAAAGATTTTTCAAAAAACTACAAAGTTCCAAAATGATTAGCAGTGATATTTATTTATCCTTTTACTCATAGGGTGCTAAACCAGGTATTTTATAAGGTCTACCTAAAGTTCATAAACCTATTCACCCAATACGTCCACTATTATCTGCCATTCATACAGTAAACTATAAACTATCAAAAATTTTCGTCCCAATATTTGAGAACATAACGATGATCGCACTTTCTATTAAGGATATTTTTCATTTTGACAATGAAATTACAAAATTCCCTGATGCTGAAAAATATGTAATGGAAAGTTTTGATGTTGAAGATTATTCACTAACATACTTTTGAATGAAACAAACATTGGAAATTACATTAAGAACATTATTATTAAATACTTCAATGGTGAATTGTTTAGACAAACAGAGTTTTAAGGAATTGCTCTATATATACACAAAAAACAGTTTTTGTTTAATAAATTTTATAATCAAAGTGATGGTGTTGTGGTTGAATATTCTTTAGATCCCACCCTAAGTAATATCTTCTTGTGCTATAATGAATATTTGGCTTTACGATTATTCTACTCTATTCAAACTTATTTTATGCTGAATAAAGACTATTCCTTTTAACTTTTAACTTTTAACTTTAACTGATGTTTTTACAATATATTAACACTAAACATAGAAATATTACTTTCACCGTTGAAATAGAAAAGGATTGTTCATTGGTCTTTCATATTAATATATAAATAAGGAGAACAATAAATTCTAAACTAATGTTTACAGGAAGCCAACTTTTATAGGATTAACGACTAAATAAACTCATTCACCTCTTATATTTATAAAATTACTTTAATCAAAACACTTTTTGAAAGAGGAAATAAGATTTCTTCATCTCAACCTCTCAAAAGAACTTGACTTACTGAAATCATTATTTTGGAAGAACTGATTCCTTGGTTATTTAATATGTAATATATTTCGAAAGTAACTTTATACTAAATATTGAAATAAGCCTATCACTATATTATCTGCATTCAAAAATATCCTTCATAGGAAATTCTTTTATGGGGAGAAGACTGAGTAATGAAATTAGACGCAAAGTTGAAAGTATATTAAATAGAAATTTCCCTAAGTTCAAACTAAAATTAATTTTTTTCAATTGAAAATAAAATTGGAAAAATTTCCCCTTTTAATTAAAAAAAAAACTTCCACTACCTTTATGTTCATCAGCTGTCAATGAATATAAATGCGGTAGCTGTGAGCCTACCTACATGGAAAAGACAATTCGCTGTCCTTTAACGAGGATTGCTGAAAATAAGCGAATTTCTTTCAGATCATTGGATCAATCAGATCATCAAACTTATTCAACTATAAATTCCCATTCTCTCCATAGTAATCATTGTATTCAGGATAGTAACTTTTGATTTTGAATCATGAAGAAGAATCCGACCTCCAAATTTTGGAGTCCCTATATATATATATATATATATATATATATATATATATATATATATATATATATATATATATATATATATATATATATATATATATATATATATATATATATATATATATATATATATATATATATATATATATATATATATATATATATATATATACATTCAATACTGAATACACAGCAAATAGAACGTGCCACAGATAAAATTTTCACAACGATATTGAAGTAGAAAATTTTCTCGGAATTTATAAACAAAAAAATTCTCTCTCTCTCTTTCTCTCTCTCTCTCTCTCTCTCTCTCTCTCTCTCTCTCTCTCTCTCTCTCTCTCTCTCTCTCTCTCTCTCTCTCTCTCTGTGTATAAGCATTTATTATTTCAATATTTACATTCGAACTGTCAGAGCAGAGATTTTTTTCCTTTCAAAGAGTACTTTCATCCTCATCTTTAAATTTAAATCTTCGACCTAATTCAGTTACATCTCAAAAATTATTTAAATTAACATATTTGATTGATAAACAACTGTACCCCAAATAATAACAAACAATGAAGGCCTCGTTTTCAGTAGAGTTTAAAAATAGTTTTTCGTGGAAAATTCAAGTTCTCGGTAACTCTGAGGTTAAGTCAGTTTTCCTATGGCTTTGGGTAGACTCTTCATCCCTCGCTCTGGCATATGTGCTGCTAAGTTAAGTATACAAATCAAGGTTGTAACCTCAGATCCAGTTACCTGAACGGACATAAATAATTGTCGTTAGAAGGAGATTTTCTGTAGTTTATTAATTAATTACAGTTTAAGGCATGGTGTATTATTATGCTAATCTCAATACTCACACAACGCTTAAAAACATAGTCATCACTTACAAAAATCCACGCTTCTCCAATATAAAAATATCACATTTTCTCTAAATTGCCCTTACATGTGAGATCCTCCAATCAAGGATTCGAAGGAAGATTCCCCTAATGATGGTCAATAATACCTTTGATTTGGATGTACTGGCGCAGGATATCCCTATTAGGACCAAATAATCTGTAACATTTCAACTTTGTTAGAAATAACATTTAACTCAATTTACCCTAGATAAGAGCCACACTCCACGAATAGGGCTCTGCCCGTGAGTGTCGGTGATAACTTAAAAAAAAACTATCAACATTAAGGCCTTTAAGCTACTGCTATAGTTTATTAATATTTTAACTAATCAAATTTTTATTTTAAGTATAGGTTGAAAAAGTAACACATAAAATTTTTATCTCTCCAGTTATTTAGGTGCCTGTCAATTTTGACAGGTGCTACTGTTCAAAATATTCTTGTCTCAATGTTACTGGTATGATGATCGCATTTGACTCATTTATAATATTTCATTAATAATAACTATCAAGCAAACAATGCAAGATACCAAATACAAACAGAATTAAAGGCTAAATTACTTAAAAATTGATTTCGATTAAAAGTTATTTTATTTTATTTGGGAAAGCATCATGAATTTTGCTTTGATTATCATGGCCATTAGGGCCTTATTTTATCCGCCTTACTTGTTAAGGTTACACATAAAAAAAGAACAGTTCCACTAGAAAACATGAAAATTTGCTTTTTTCAAAACCCTATAGAAAATCTTCAATTGTAGTTGATTGCACTCTTTAATTAATCAAAGTGCTGTGATCGAAAATTGTTTTCGATATATATATATATATATATATATATATATATATATATATATATATATATATATATATATATATATATATATATATATATATATATATATATATATATATATATATATATATATATATATATATATATATATATATATATATATATATATATATATATATATATATATATATATATATATATATATATATATATATATATATATATATATATATATATATATATATATATATATATATATATATATATATATATATATATATATATATATATATATATATATATATATATATATATATATATATATATATATATATATATATATATATATATATATATATATATATCAAAAGAAGTTG
The DNA here is from genome assembly GCA_009176605.1 of Armadillidium nasatum. Taxonomy (NCBI): domain Eukaryota; kingdom Metazoa; phylum Arthropoda; class Malacostraca; order Isopoda; family Armadillidiidae; genus Armadillidium; species Armadillidium nasatum. The sequence goes on from SEYY01025073.1 coordinate 71,728, forward strand.
GGATGATAGATAAATGGAGTTTGTTCCAGATTTTACTAGCAGAATACATAGAATATTTAGCATATCAGTTTATTCTAGGGTCAGAGAGTTTGACAGAGAAAGGATGAGAGAGTATAGAAAGGCGTGCTGCAAGACCCATTCTCAGTGAAGTAGGCATGCAACTAGAGAGTCTATAAAAATATGTTATGAGGTGAACTATTTAGAGGGGAATAATATTGATATGTGTAGCAAGAAAAATATTCACAATGATAATTATGAACAGAACAATGGAGAAGACGATGAAAGATTAAGGAGAAAACAAGTATGATTTTACTGGAACAGGTATGATTTTACTGATAATTACAGTAGAAAACATAATATAACAATGTAACGAATGGAGGACATCCATGTTTTTAACCTTCATAGATTTTGAAAAAACTTTTAATAGACTACATCAAGAATATTCACGTGAAGTCTTGGAGAAAGACAGAGCACTAATAAATTTGATTATTCTGATCAAAATATTTGATAAAAATTAAGAGTGTGTAGTAGAAGTGTGAGGATATCTGCCGTACTCGTTCATTGTGGCGCTTAACTTGGTGATAAGGAGATTGATGAGGGGATGGGGAAAGAAATTTGATGGAAAACGATGGAGCAATTAGAGGATCAAGATTTTGCGTATGACATTTGCTTAATATAAAGAAAATGGCACTGAAAATAAATAAAGGTAAGACAAAAGTCATGGTTATAAATTTAGAGAGAGATAATAATCTAAATACTAATGAAAAATATTTCAAATATTTAAAGAATTTGAACATTTGGGAGAGAAGGTGACAAAGGTAATTTGAAAGAAGGAAGATATCGTAAGGAATTAGTGAGGCAAGAGTGAATTGAACATGGTAAAATAAAAAATCAACATAAAAACAAAAAATGTGAGATCAATTTTGCTATATGGATGTGAAACGTGGAGTTCAAGTGTCGACGATATAAGAATACTTAAGAGTTTTTTAAAATAAAAGTTTGATAAGAATGTTTAGCATTTACTGATCAAGAATGATAAGCAACAATAAAGTGGAGTAGAGAACAGGAGCGAAATTTTTTGGTGGAGTTACCAGGAGAAGGAGATTCAACTATTTGGAACATCTGTGGAAATGCAACTATGAAGTGTGGAGGTGATGGATGCCATGTGGACAAAAGAAAAGGAGAAGCCCTACGAAAACTCGGAGAAGAAATATTAAGAAAGACCTGAAGACACTGGGATGGAGTTAGAGTGAAACTAAAAACTCAAGATAGAAGCTGCTGGATGGAATCGGCAGCTGACCTATGAGGCAGAATGAATGTTGGGCCTTAAGTAAGTACTAACTCAAAGTACGTTTAGAAAATCAGTAAAGGTAGTGTACTCCAGATTTTAAAAGTAAAGTACTGATACGATTGAGCATAGCGGTTATGTCTGGTGTCGGTTTTTAAAAAGAGAAGGAAGAGAATTTAAACAAAGGCGTCAAGCACGAACCATTCTCAATGGATGAGGTAGGCGACAAGAAAATAAACAATAGCAATGTCCATTGTAATAACGATAGAATAGAGAGTGAAGAAACAAATCCATTGGTAGAAAAGAGAAGAGAATTAGTGAGAGTGAATGACAAAAAGTTCCAGGTTCTGCCATTCCAGCAGAGCTGTGAGAGTGGAACTACCTCAGATGTGTGAGGCATACTTCATACAAGGGCGAACATCACCCTATAAAGAGCAAGCAACCTGGGTGGTATGAAGGAATTCCGAAGGAACCTCAGAACACCCAACCTCTTAAAAGCTTGTTTAGGAATAGAAGTAATGCATTTCTTTCAAAAAGATCACGAGGGATAGAAAAATCAAGAATACTATAAACATAAGAATTACTGAGTTTTGGTGTAAATTATGTCAAGCAAACCTATGAAGGAATTGAGTTTTCGAGGAAACAATTGGAAACAACTATTTTTCTCTGTTATAATTAGAAAGCCGAGAAAGATCAGACATTAGTTACTCCAAGGCAGCCCACTAGCATCATTCAGTTGCTTAGGGTAGGACGTCCTCCAAGCTGAGAGGAGTAATAAAGATTGAAGTCTTCGGCATAGTAGTGGATAGGTGAAGAAGTAATAGAGAGAAAATCATTTTTAAAAAGTAGTTTAAGAGTTGGGGATAGAAAAGATGCCTAAAGTACATCCCTATTAATTAATATGTTTGTAGGAAGAACGATGACTGTCAGCAGTATCAGCTATAGAACGACCGGAATCGAAGTAGAGAGAAGGAAAGATACCGAAAAAGTTTAGAAATCAAAGTTTTGTGCCAAACTTTGTCAAGGATTTTCAAAATGTTTCGATTCACCGAGATGATAAAGAGCTGGGTACTAAGTGTCTGAAAGATGTAAAAAAGATCACCAATAGTGCGTTCCTTGTGAAAGTCATTCTTGAGATCAAAGATAAAATTAGAAGAATTGAAATCTCTCCAAACTTTCACCTTGAGGGTAGATTCGGAAACTTTAGATATAAAGTAAATTAAAGAAATAGTACTATAGTTCGGGGTTTGAGAGGTGTTGGCAATGAATGATCACTTGATTTTAACAGTAAGAGATGGTTGAAATAGAAAGGCATGGAAAAAATTTTACCAAGGCAGGGTGCAAACTTAAAAGCACAAGTTTTAAGTACCACAAAAAAGATAAAATTAAAACCATACACTATAGTATTATTAGGCACAGAAGTTACATCTTCAGTAGAAATTATGAAGTTAACTAGAAATGAGTTGTAAGAGGAGGAATGGATCCGTAATTATCTCAGGTGAAGTTAAAGACAAAGGTTTGGGCTAAAAGTTTAGATTTAGAAGAAAGCAAAATGGCAGTTCTGTAGGCAGAAAATACTAGAAGAAGGAAAGAAGAAGTAAAATTAGAATTGACACTATTTAAAGAATGCTAGAAAGGGCATGAGAAGGAAGATACAGAAAGATTTTTACCTTGAAAAGAGGTTTTCGTGTTACGAAAAATAAAATATACATGACCTGAGGAACCCCTCCCATTGATACATCAATAATTCCAAGGGAAATCAAAGAAGTACGATCAGTTTGTGATAATGAAATACAATAAAAACTTTCCTCGTGATTGAAGAGTTTTTTTCTTGCGAGTACGTGAAGAGAATGTATATGGCAATCACAGGAACCCAAAGATGATAAAATGTTTTATAATATGGAAAGGACCAAAAATTAAGAAAAGGATTTGTAAGTTTTAATTATCTCCAAAACGTTCAGGGATACAGGTAGGGAGCAGCATCCTCCAATGAAAGTTATTTTGGATAGAGAAATAGGAGAAAAGTTCATCAGCTCTTTATCTTGAAATCTAGAAGTAGGTCAATGGTATTAGCGAACGCTGAATTCATCTAAAATTATGATTTCAGAGAAATAAGAAGAGGAGAGTATATGCCCTATTTTGGAATTTAGATAATAGAAAAGAATATAGAATGATCAATAGAATTAGATGTTAATAATTCAAAACAAAATGAATTCAGTCGTAGATTGTCAAGAATGCCTAAACCACACGGTGGAAAATTATGCAGAATCTAAATAAGAAACACAAGAATAAACAACGTAGTTCCACACATATGTACAACAACCGACTTTGGCTGAAAATAATGATAGAGGTAGCAAAAGAAAACATAGTATAGATTTGCTTTCCAGAGAGGGTCCACTTTTTTCTAAAAAAAAATTTCTTCCGATTCCTGAAATTTTCAATATAGATAACTTTTTTTCTTCCCAACGAATAAAGTCCATTCATAACGTTTTTACGAGGGATTAATCGTTTAAAAGTTATTTCGGAAATTTTAAGGTATATTTAAATCTACTGTGAGGCCAAGTCGAAAATTTTTTCCCTCTGAAATTTGGTGAATGTATTTCTAAATCTATTGGCTACAAAAATTTCTAAAGACCTTTGCCCCAAGAGTTATATAAAAAAATTTATTAGCCCAAAACTGACCAACTATCGTAAAAAAGGAAAAAAAGTCTTTTTGTAAAAAAAAAATCAAAAAGAAAAAAGATACTACACCTACTACATTTTTTGTTTTTGGAGGGTATTTAGAGGAGTTATGGATCTACAAAATCTTTTCTATACGTTATTCAATCTGATTCGCTTATTCTGAGATATAGCCCCTCAGAAAAAGTAAATATTTGATTAATTTTCAAAAATTTTCAAAGTTTGAGAGGCTATATCTTTCTTCAAACAAATAGCATTTAATAATGTACTAAATAAAAGTTGTAGAACTATCAACCCTCTAAATTATATCCAAAATTAAAAAAAAAATTGTTGGATGTATTTTTTTCAAATAAATTTTTTCTACGAAAAAGTTCATTTTTTTCAATAAAAATTTGAGTGCTAATAACTTTTTTCCTAGACGTGATATCAAATATCGTATCCTACAAATGCAAGAAATTGGGATTAAGATTGTTCAGCTAAATTTTCAGCTCATGTAGACATGTGGTTTGATCCCTCTTTTAACTTTTTTTTCAACAAAAAAAACAAATAACATTAAAACTGCTAGAGACTCAGAGAAACCAACGAATTCAAATTATATCGTCGGGAAAAAAATGTACATAATTTGAAAATTTCATCTCAATCGTCAAATAATAAATTATTTAAAAAAAAAATTGTACCCTCCTTTTCAAAGCGCTCAAGCACAAGAGTTTCAATTTAAAACATGAGTTGAGGTCTAGAACAGCGGTTCCCAACCTTTTTTTCCTCACGTACCCCTTCATAATGTTTATTTTTTACGCGTACCTTCGTACACACACAAATCCAATATATATATATATATATATATATATATATATATATATATATATATATATATATATATATATATATATATATATATATATATATATATATATATATATATATATATATATATATATATATATATATATATATATATATATATATATATATATATATATATATATATATATATATATATATATATATATATATATATATATATATATATATATATATATATATATATATATATATATATATATATATATATATATATATATATATATATATATATATATATATATATATATATATATATATATATATATATATATATATATATATATATATATATATATATATATATATATATATATATATATATATATATATATATATATATATATATATATATATATATATATATATATATATATATATATATATATATATATATATATATATATATATATATATATATATACCACATTACCTGGCTTATGAATTTATGATCAATGTCGATTCATCTTGATATGCAAGGTTTCAAACACATATGTTAATAAATTTCAATGTGATCCTTGAGATTGCTTCATGGAGCAGAGTTTTCTAAAATCGGGTTCAAATGACGACAAATATACAATCAAGTCGGGAACAGCGTTAAGCTTGTTACGGTATTTATTTTTTATATATGCATAAGATGAAAACGCTCTTTCGACAAGTTCTGTGCTCGTAAATGGCAATAAATATTTTATTGCTTTTTCACTATGTTCTTGGTACTCTTCTCTCACTGTTGCCCAAAACTCAAGGAGATTTCTTTTTTTGAATTCAGATTGTAGAGAGGAATCGGTTGAAAGTTCAATCAATTTTTCTTTTTCACAAACTGATAATTTTTCAGCCTGTTCAAAGAATAAATCGTTGAAAGGATTTGAAATCCAGTTATCTTCACAATTTCACTTGGGAAAATACTGTCTGAATGACATTTTAAGTCCTTGTAAGTGAGCTATAATGCTATTTTTTAGTTCAGTTGACATATTCAACTCGTTCTCAAATAAGAAACTATGAAGTTTCTCGAAAACTTCACACTGGTCTTTAATAATGCAACATTCCCAAAAGTCCAATTTTTTTTATCATACACTCAATTTTGTCAGACAATTTAAAGATATTTATGGAACTGTTCTGTAATCCTAAGTTAAGTTTATTTATTTCCAAAAAAATATCCGACAAGTAGGCCAGCTTTTGAAGCCATTTACATTCATGGAATTTAGAGCCCAACTTAAAATGATGATCTTCAAAAAAAACCTTAACTTCATGTCTCAATTCAAACAACCTTGTTAGCACCTTTCCTCTTGAAAGCCATCTTACTTCTGTGTGAAAAAGTAATGTGGTATGAATGCTGTCCATCTGTTCACACAAAGATTTAAATAGTCTGGAGTTTGTTGAACTGCCTTTGATAAAATTAACAATTTTGACTGATTGATCAAGCACCTCTTTCAATGAATCTGGCAGGCGTTTGATCGCTAGATTTTGTCTGTGAATACAGCAATGACTCCAAGTTACATGGGGAGCTATTTCTTTGATACGACCACGTAAGCCTGTATAACAGCCAGACATTGATTTTCCACCATCTGTGCATACACCACAGCAATTAACCCAAGAAATATTTTTTTCGCAGAAATATCCGTGAATGACATTAAATATATCCTCCCCTTTGCATCTTTCTGTGAGAGGATAGCACAGTAAAAGATTTTCTTCAGGTTTGTTGTCAGTCAAATATCGTGCAATAACAAGCAAAATTGACAGGCTGGAAACATCTGTGCTTTCGTCCACCTGTAATGAAAAGAAAGGGCTCTCTTTTATCCTTTTAATTACTGTATATTCTATATCCTCAGACATCTCCTTGATTCTCCGAGAGACTGTATTGTTTGAGAAGGGAATATTATTAACTTTTTTAGCATAGTCCTCACCGAACAAACACTGAATAGCATCTTTAATTCAAGGATATATTAAGTTTTCAGCAATTGTATGATTTTTACCGCTTTTAGCAATACGATAACTTATTCTGTACGATGCTTCCACAGCATTGTCATTGAGTTGGTTCGCAGACATCAGGTACGAAGTTACACTGGAGCCATTTGATAGTCTTTGGAAAAAGCTGACATCTTTTTGTTTGTAAACTGGATGCTTAGTTTCTAAATGACGCATTAATAAAGATGGTTTCATGCTGCCATTCGACAATGTTTCTCCACAAATAACACAAAGCGGTTTTGGATTGTCCTCATCTCCCATAAATGAAAATCCGTATTTCAAGTAATCATCAGAATATTTTCTCTTCTTTAGAAGAGGCCTGATATTTTTCGTTTTATTAATGGTATTATCAATTATCAGAATACCACTATCAGTCACTGAACACTGGTCTCCTTGCGTTTGTAAATCATCATGATGATTAGAAGTGCTTGCAGTTGAGGAAGCAGGTTGAATTTCAACGTTTGCTGCATTTCTCTTAAGAGTTCCAGATTTCAGCCACCTTTCCATTTTAAAAAACAATATTAATTTTCACTAAAAAATATATAAATATTGCCCAATATATGTCACAGACAAAAAGCCAAACACTTATAAGAACCTACTCTTTCACTGAAAAAGAACATAACACAACCCCACGAGCAATGTAACACAAGTAAATTAAGAGCCTATAAATGGAACAAATAAAACCACTGCAGAAGAAAGCGATGCCGGAAGTTTTGAAATTCACTAATTAAATAATTAATTATATTTAGCACTTATTAAGGATTTTCTTCTTCATATATATATATATATATATATATATATATATATATATATATATATATATATATATATATATATATATATATATATATATATATATATATATAATATATATTAAAAAAGATTTGCAAATATATTGTTGTACGTCAATCAAAACTACCAAAAGGTATCATACGTCTGGCATAGTTTTTAGATTTAATTTGCAACTTGTCTTTCCATATGTATATATATATATATATATATATATATATATATATATATATATATATATATATATATATATATATATATATATATATATATATATATATATATATATATATATATATATATATATATATATATATATATATATATATATATATATATATATATATATATATATATATATAATAATTTAATTTCGTAATTTGATATTCTATATTCTTATAATCTATATTCTATTCATTTTTTCCTTTTACATTCTTTTTTAATTAAGTCATATATTTTTTTGCGAACATCCAATCGATAGCAGGCGTACCCCCAGGGGTACGCGTACCCCAGGTTGGGAACCGCTGGCTAGAAGAAGAGAGATGATGCTCAACAAAGTGGAAAAAAGAATAAAAAGCCCGAATATTGTAAAACTATGTAAAGAAAGACCGAGAACCAAAGGAAACTGCTGGTGATGTTTCTATTAACGGAAGCAATCAACTCTTACCTGATGGTAGGGTAGCATCTCCGTTATATATATATATATATATATATATATATATATATATATATATATATATATATATATATATATATATATATATATATATATATATATATATATATATATATATATATATATATATAATATAATTTAAATTTCTACTTTTGGAGAATCTGATTTTTATTGTGAAAAGCAACTCAAAAGCTCGGAACATAATGGCGATAAATAAATATCTTAAAAAAATAATTGTTTTATTTAATTCCAAACACCTATAATAAACGACGTTTCGGGAATTTTTTGTTTCCCATCATCATGTTTTAAAGTTATTTAATATTATACAAATCTTCGATAGTAAATTATTTTGAAAAATATAAATAAGAAATTAATAACAGAGAGCACTTCTTTTATAATCCAGAGCAGGGTCAACAAACATTTAGAATAAGAGCAACTGGAAAGGACTGCTCTCATTGTTAAGTGACGGCTTGAGACTGAAAATGTGAATGGATTCTAGTATTTTAAAGTCAAGTAGTTGATTGGTTTGTGTTATGATGGAGAAATGATTAGGGTCTATAGGGTGGTCTTTACTATGGCTATGATTTCTAATGCTGGAGGGATTAAGAGAAGTGAAAAGATTACCTGTTCGTGCCGAACGACCCCTATATTCTTCTGTTCTAAGGGCGAGTAGGTTATGGGTGCTGCCAACATAGGAGTCATTACAGGCACCACAAATATATTTATAAGTAACAGAAGAGCGTGGGTGTGTTGGGAGAGGTTCTTTATGGTTGAGAAATGAGCCTGTGAAGAATTTGAGTTTTTAAAGAGTTGAATTTCACAAGGTTTCTTGCCCCCACCGGGAAATCTCATCCAGATCGGCAAGAATAGAATCGGAAAGATGAAGACGTGAAGGAATTCTAGAAAAAAAAGGGAACAGATTTGAAATGAGTAGAAGAAAATAGAGTTTAGTCATCAGCATAAAAGGTAATAGAGTTAGAATTCCAGTTGTGAAGATCGTTAATGAAAAGCAAAATTAAAATTTTAGATAAAACAAAACCCTGAGGAGCACCACAGTTGACAGAAAAAGAGGAAGAGGTCGATCCATTAACAAGTGCCGTAATGGAACAATCTGAGAGAAAACTACACAAGAGTAAGCAATGGGAAGGAGGAATCCTAAAGGAAAGGAGCTTGGAGAGCAGCGACTCATACTATTTCCGGTCAAAAGCCTTGGATATGTCAAACGCCACCACACAAGACTCCACGAATTCCCTAAGGGCAGAAGACCATAGATCAGTATGATATGAAAGTATGTCACCAGTTGACCTCGAGCGTCTAAAGCCATACTGGTGATCTGAGAGAAGAGAAGGAGACTCCAAATGATCCAGGAAATGAGAGTTGAGGAGAGATTTAAAAATATTAGACAGGACACTAGAAAGAGCTATAGGTCGATAGTTTGAAGAGTCAGAGAGGCTACCTTACATACCTACCTACCTGCACTGAGGGAAAGTATTAGTATTAAGGTATAGAGAGTACACTCCCTCAGAACAAGAGAGGAATGCCATCCGGGCCACTTCCCCTCTTGAAGTTCATAGATTTCAGTATCCCATGCATACGATCATTAAAAATTAAAAATACCTGAGAGGAGAAGGAGTAGGAGGAGGGATACATAATTGAGCAGGGTGGAATTATATGAAAAAAGGAGGCCGAAAAGATTAGCCTTTTCAGAGAGAGTATTAGCCACCGAACCGTCAGAGCGAAAAAGAGGAGGAAAGGCAGATTTACAGAAGTTATTAGAGATATCTTTGACAAGAGGTAAGAAATTTTTATCAGTAGGAGAGCCATAGAGTTCATCACACTTCTCTTTTGTGAAAGTACGCTTAGTCCGTCGAAGAGCATCCCTGTAACGATTCCGAGCTAAATGAAAATTAGCAAGAGTGATAGGAGAAGGAGAGTATTTCCATTCATCATAAGCAAGAGAGCAATTGCCATCGAACCATGGATTTTGAGGAGAAAAACATTTATTTGAAGATTGAATGAATTTACTCACCTACCAAGTATCAAGTCCCTTACTTTTTCAGTAGAGACAAAAGAGTCACCTCCAATTTTAATTAGCGAAACAGCGACGCATTGCCCCCAAATTAGTCTCGATTAAAGTGCAATAAAATACGTTTATGGCATGGTGGAGCTGTTGGAGAGCAAGTATTATAAGTAATATATATATATATATATATATATAATATATATATATATATATATATATATATATATATATATATATATATATATATTATATATTATACTCTATGAGAAGCATTTCCTCATTGTTAGACAGAGTAAAACTTGGTACTTTGTGCAGAACATCTTTGTATGTTCATTTTATTCTGGATATTTACATAGATCTGCCTTTTCTATATAATCTGGAAGATGTCCAACTCCGTCTAAGCGAATGTCCTTCCATGGTATTGCTTTCATATTGTTTTGAGATTTTTCTACCATGGATATTCTTTTTCGATTCTTTTGGCCTTTCTTGCTTGACAGAAGTCCTTTCTTTCCTTTGTACAATAGACCATTTGATACCAACAAGTTGAACTCCTGTTGAGTCATCAGCTTCCTTTCTTTAACTCCAAACCCTCTTGCATCTCTTCTGAAGAGAAGAAATGAATTTGTAAGTGAAATATTCAATAGATGAAACATTATCCTATGATAATACTTTTTGACCTGGTTTTGATTCTAATGAGGCCTAGCAAAGAATCCATTAAGTCCACTCCACCAATAAATTTATTTTACATTTTTAAAATGTTTCACCATGGCTCCATTACAATAGCTTTATTCCTTTTATTGTTCCTTCTTGCTTCATTCAGCGGTTGAGTAGATGAAAATGATGACAAATGAGAGACATCTGTTATCCGTCAACTTTACAGCTCTCGCTTCAATTTCATCTACCAAAGTACCTAACTCTACATGAGAACCTAGATCTCCCTTCATCAAATCGTTATCACTTTATAATATGTTGCTCCTGTTAATCGGCATGTTTTCCCAGTTCCAAGTGAATGAATGTTTTACTTTGCCAACTTAGCAACTAAAGGTAATCTGTATACAAATTATCATAATATAAGAAATGAATTTTATCTTTCAGAATGGATCTTGACAGCTCGAGAACAATATCAGAAATAGGTCCTAAATCTGGTTCCCAATAACTGGCTTTATATTACCATCATAAAATTCAAAGTTGTATTCATTACCTGTATTATCACAGAGTTATAGGCAAAATTAGAAAATATTTATAAGAGGGCGATGGCTCCCCTCCATCAGAGTATTTTAATTAGTTTGTTAAAATTTTCTTATTAGTTTTATGATATATATTTATATATATATATATATATATATATATATATATATATATATATATATATATATATATATATATATATATATATATATATATATATATATATATATATATATATATATATATATATATATATATATATATATATATATATATATATATATATATATATATATATATATATATATATATATATATATATATATATATATATATATATATATATATATATATATATATATATATATATATATATATATATATATATATATATATATATATATATATATATATATATATATATATATATATATATATATATATATATATATATATATATATATATATATATATATATATATATATATATATATATATATATATATATATATATATATATATATATATATATATATATATATATATATATATATATATATATATATATATATTATAGCGTTTGCGTTTGTATGTTATATGTTGGGAGTTTGATCCAAAAAAAATGCAATGAATAAATATCAAGCTTACCTTATTTTGAAGTCACATAAATGAAGGAACTACTCGATTTTAAACAATGAAAAAGGGAATAAAATGCTCCTTTAATTATAAAGTAAATACATGGTCTTCTAATTCTCCCACAGTTGTAATTCCAAAAAATTATGACGTCACTACCCCAAATGAAAAACGCAAAGAGAAAGAGAAGATTCCATAAAACCACTGCCACAATTAAAGCAAAATGAATGATGAAACGTAAGTGGTAAATGACAATAATGTCTTAAGAAGAAAACGCTATCACAATTAATTTCGACTTTTCGAAAACAAGCTGAATTTAAGTACATGACGAATGTTTTCGCAAGGAGAGGAAGAGGAACTCTGTAACGTAGAAACTCTCTCGCAAGATTTTAGAGACAAAATTGCTTCACTTTTGTTTTTTTGAGCATGTTTAGTTGAGATACTCCCCAATATATTAATCCCTGCGCCAGTGCGGAGCACTGCAAAATACTTATGAAATGTTTTAGAGAAAACCGTCTTAAGGTGAGAAATCCCTCTCCTCTGGACTACGGGTGGGTCAGCCGGAGCAGAAAAAGCTGACGGAGGAGGAAGAGATAGTACAGGTGATGGGCAAAATCCACAGGAGGGGTACAAGGGTCAGAAGATGCAGATTCAGAGAATGAAGAAGTGGATAAGGAGATCCAAAGTCTGAGGATGGTGGAACAGATGAAGAAGCCAAAGCGGAAGATGTAGATTCTGAGGATATTGAAGCTGATACGGTAGGAGCAGATGATGCATTCGAAGTGGAATTAGGTATAAAAGCTGTTTCAAACGCTCAATAGAGACCATGTCCGACCTGCCATTTGGCAGTTACAATTTGAAGCACAGGTCGAAATTTTCAAGAACTATGAACTATATGGTGCCTCTAAAGATCGCCTGATGCGATTGACTCGGACATACACATGAGTACATGTTTTCAAGGCTTCTGTTATATAAGAAGTGCCTTGAGGTGGATTCAAAAACTGATGAAGGCTAATCCCAAGTTCCCTCATGTGATATATAAAATTCCTCGTGGAGGTGTCAAAGTCCTGCTTGTTCTGAAAGGCAGAAGCAAAGAGGTCAGCTGAACACGAAGGAGTTCTCTCGGTAACAACCAAAAGGGTGAATGCACAGAACCATTTGGAATACAAGTAAGCTTTTCTAGTTGAAACACATTCCTGCATCGATCCTGAGCTGAAGGAAGATGAACAAAAGTGAAAGGAAAACATAAAATTTTTCAATTTTCAACACGGTCGAAACGTGATTGACCGGTAAATGAGAATTTTATCTTACAAATCGCATTTCTGTTTATTGCTGTGTGTATATATGCTTTCAACTGAGGTGGTTGACGCGGGAATGAAAACAATTGCATAAGGAAAATAAAAACTGTTCATTATTTTCTTTAATGAATAATAATAATAATAATAATAATAATAATAATAATAATAATAATAATAATAGTAATAATAATAATATTAATAATATGATATTATTATTATTATTATTATTATTATTATTATTATTATTATTATTATTATTATTATTATTATTATTATTATTATCATTATTATTATTATAATTATTATTATTTTTAGAATTTCTATCACCACTACTGAGTTTCAAATACAAATTTTGAAGTTAAAAATTGTAAAATAAATTATAAGCATCAACCTTTGTTTAATACCGTTGAAATCAAGTTGAAATGATGAACCTGTAAATATATATATATATATATATATATATATATATATATATATATATATATATATATATATATATATATATATATATATATATATATATATATATATATATATATGATGGTGTGGTACAGTGGTTAAGTGTTGGACTTACAATGGCGTAGTCGAATGGTAGAGATTAGGGGTGTTGCTCAAGAGGTGGCTGGTTCAAATACAAAAAAATTATTATATATAAATAATAATAAACATTGTAAGTATATGAATATAGATAATATTAAAGCATCTTTCATATGTGCAATAAATAGTAAACAAATGAACACTGAACGGCACTAATCAACAGTCTGGAATGAATGGATTGTGACAGGCCTAGCAAGCCGATAACTATTATTCTTACGGTTTTAGAGACTAGGAACCTTCTTAACCAGTATTTCTCTCTTCCCACGTACGGTTGCAGGAATATGAATACTTTCTGCAGCCGACACCACCCCACATCATGCGGGATATGGTGCCGAGTATGTATGTAAAATATATATATATATATATATATATATATATATATATATATATATATATATATATATATATATATATATATAATATGCTTTTTATTATTCCTATAACCATTACGGTTTCAAATTTCATTGTTTTCATCCCTGCACTTTGTAAAATTTTAAGTGTAGCATTGATCGTCCCTCTTTTGCTTCATACTGTCTTCCAAATATTATACTTACACCTAAGCTGATGAGAAATCTTATCCCTTAGATTATGTTTCTTAAGTTAAATTCCTTTCTTTCAATATGTAAACAAACAATTTTGAGTATTTTAAAGCTGCCATTATGTTAATAAACTGCATTTGTAAACAATCTGTCATTTTCGAAAACAAATTCGTGCTGGAAGAATACTCTCATTCAACCTTTTTGCAGAAGAAAAGAGACTCTCTCAACCATCATAACTTTTGTTATATTACATTTAAAATTAGTGATTTCTAAAGTTTTGAATTTATCATTAACGGAATGATTTAGAAACATCTTATACCTCAATAGAATTTTTTCTTTATGAATTTCCTTTAAGCAGTTCTCTACTTTCAATCTTTCCACAGTTCTACCTTTGTTCTATTATCTTCTGAATTTCAGAGAATCTTTTCCACTATCCCTGGTGACAAGCCTCAGTCTTTTTTTACCGACGTTTTCCCTGCATTCATAGCTCTCTAGGTGACCTTCAATTCTCTGTGATTTTCCTAGTATTATGTCCATAATTGTAGATGGACACCATTAAATCTTTACAATTGCTAAATTGTGTTTTAAATAAGATTTTGTCCTGCTCCAAATCTTTTTCAACTTTTCATCTAATATATTTCCACTATCACTTGATGTGATTTTCCCTCTGTGACGAAGACTCTCTCAAAATTTTAATTATTTTCATTTGGAAATACCTCACAAGCAATGCGAATAATTGATACTATGAGGGTACCTTGGATTAATCAATCACATTTTTCCTTGAATTTCTAATGGAAAAAAATCATGATTATTTTCAATGTTACTAATATTTAGTATCTTTATTAATGGGATTTAGTCTTGTAACAATTATAAAATCTCGAAAACACACCCTGAACCTTCATAAGTCCTTTAATATTTTTGATGTTTGTTTAACTCGTATTTTTCAATGAAGTATCCCAACACTTCACTTTGTGAACAAGTTTCTGTAAAGGTTGCTTTGAAGTGTTTCCGAAATTTCAGCACATTACACCACTTTCTAGCTCTCTATAGGTGCATTAGTATATTTATAGAGGATGATTCACATATCTTACGCCATTCTACTAAAACTTACACAGCTCTTGAATTGGTGGAATTTAGAGTTTTGTATCTCGTCTTTTTTTTCTCACTGACTTTCTACATTCTCTTCTGGACTTCCAATTGTTATGCTTTTTTATATGAACAATTTTAAAATGGCATCATTGTAAAACAGAGAAGACGTTTGCTGAATTTTCTGTCTCAAACTAACTAATATGAATATATCATCTGCTTCATGCTTTTCCATACAATGACTTTCTTTTTCTGCCCTGCCCTTTAACCCCAGATTTAATTAATCAAAATGACCAGATTTCCATATGCCCCACTGGTAAATTCTATAACATTCTCCCTTTATATTTTAAAAAATTCGGTTTTGGTTCTTGATTTTTCGCTAATTTGGGTGTTATTTCACACACCTCTGAGTTATCTATCTATCTATCTATCTATCTATCTATCTATCTATCTATCTATATATATATATATATATATATATATATATATATATATATATATATATATATATATATATATATATATATATATATATATATATATATATATATATTAGTAAGTGATGGACCGTATGTCATGTTTTCTCATTCGCGGATGCGGATGTATAATTTTCGCAAGTGCGGATGCGGATGCGAATGTTAATTTTGATGAGGATGCTCCGCGGATGAGGATACTATCACTAATATATTATATATATATATATATATATATATATATATATATATATATATATATATATATATATATATATATATATATATATATATATATATATATATATATATATATATATATAAAAAATTAAAAAAAAAAAAAAATTATTAGTAGTTTTTTATTTAAAAAAAAAAAAATTTTAAATATCAATAAACCAAAGCCAAAATTTTTCTTAAAGAATTAGTGAGAATATTTTTGGAAAAAGTATTAAAATACTTTTAAAATATGAAGCAATCTGAATTTCATCTATGTAGATGAAACAACGTATCAATGAAAAGCGGGAAAAACAGACAATGGATTCTAAAATTAAAAAAAGCAAATATCATAAAATCTTTTACACAAGAAAAACATTGAGTATTTATACCTGTTGAACCGCCTTCTTTTAAGGCTCTCTTTTTGAATTCATCGATATTATCAAACGATTCGTCATAGTAGTCAGAATCTCCTTCAGTCTCTCGTACAGCTACATTGCTCAAAATGAGAATATATATATATATATATATATATATATATATATATATATATATATATATATATATATATATATATATATATATATATATATATATATATATATATATATATATATATATATATATATATATATATATATATATATATATATATATATATATATATATATATATATATATATATATATATATATATATATATATATATATATATATATATATATATATATATATATATATATATATAATATATATATATATATATATATATATATATATATATATATATATATATATATATATATATATATATATATATATATATATATATATATATATATATATATATATATATATATATATATATATATATATATATATATATATATATATATATATATATATATATATATATATATATATATATTATATATATATATATATACCTCTGGTGGGCAAAGACCAGAGGGCTAAGAATTTGTACCAGAGTTTGGGAGATATCAGAAATCTGGTAGCTAATCACCAACGTGACCCGATACATGGCGTTTAAAATTGTGCAAGTCAAAGAAAGTTTGGAAAACAGATAAAAGGATTGTATTCCAAACTTTACCAGTAGAATACATGTAAGAGTGAGCATAGCGGTTAAATCTGGGGACGAAGAGTTGGAGTGATAAAGGATCAAACTGTGTAGAAAGTCGTGTAGCACGCGCCCTTCTCAATGGAAGAGTTATGCGATGAGAGAGTTCAGAAGAGCAGTGTTCTTTGTAATAGCAATATTATAGAGAGAATGTCGCAACAATTCAACGGACAGAAGAGATTCGAGAGAGTTAGTAAAAGCAAAAGATTTTTTATAAGATGAAAAGCCATAGACTCCACCTTTTCGAGAAGTTCTGTATATGTGTAACATCCTCAGATGTGTGTTGCGCAATCATAAAGAACAAGCAACTGGAGTGGCTCAAAAAAATCACGAAAGCTCCTCAGAGCACCCAACCTCTTAGAAGCTTGTTTAGAAAGAGAAGTAATGTGATCCTTTCAAAAAAAATTAGAAGAAAAAGAAACACCGAGAATATTGAGGACAGATGAAGGTTTGAGTCGTGTGTAAGTCAAAGTAAAATCAAACATGACTCGATACACGGAGTTTAAAAGTGTGCAGTACAAAGAAAGTTTGGAAAACTGATAAGCGGAGTGCATTTCACAAAACATTGTAAGAAAGTAGAGTTGAAAGATGGAAGAATGGAGTTTTTGAGACATATGAAACTATTACTTAGGGATTCAGCAAATGACGTCAGATCCAAGGTCGAATGGGCTTGAATCTTCTAGAAAAAATAAACCATTTCTTTCGTCCTTCTCTGTATCATTCATTTTTATTTCGGTAATTAGCCCATTGAACATAAAAACTTTACGAAATAATATATTCGCTATTGCTTACTGTGTGAGTTTCGAAAGAAAAGTAAATATACAGAA
>SEYY01025073.1:95000-110000 GCA_009176605.1 Armadillidium nasatum
ATGCATAGTAACGGAGAATTCTGCAAGCCAATGTAAGCCAACGAGAATGATTTATTGGCCCCACTTCTAACAATGCCAAATCGTCATCCAGATCACCAGTTATTATGCTGCAGCAAATGCGATAGGCATAGTACTGGTCAGTTGAGAGACTGTCTAAAGTTTCATTACCTAGTAAAATAAATCCATTATAAGGTATTGGTTTAAATTTTACCACTTTCCATTCAGACACGTTTCCATTTAGTTTCGACCCAATTGACCCTGCAAACTTATCGGGACCTTTCGTTGTGCCATCCAGTTTCATGAAAACATGCCTCAATGGTAGCTCATTTAGATGCAGAAGACAGATATCATGTTGTAATGGTTTACCAAGAAACATCTCTAAATACCTTATTGAACCATTTCTATGACCAGTATTCACATTTGTTCCATCTGCCTTCACCAGAGATAATCTATTTTCCAATTCCGTACCACAAACTTTCTTATAGATTCCATGGGCGATATCAATTCCTTTTCCGCTCTCTGGTGAAAAATGGTCAAGATAGAAGTCGCCTGAAAAAATGAATAACTTGTTAATTAACAAATTAAGTTTGCAAAGTTGTGAATTGATTTCACAGAAACTTTTAAATAAATACCTACCATTTAAATTAACAATGTACACTGTACAGGTCTAAAATATTTAAATTTTATTTACCTGGCTCGCCAGTGATAACGTAATGGTCTTCAAGTATTGTAGACGTGTAGTATTTGCCATTCAATTCAGAGATTTGAAGAGTTGCATCTCTTCTTCCATCGAAACCAATGCCAGTTATGTTACCAAACCAATTTTCTTCTTCTTTCTGCCTTTCTTTTCTTAATTTATTTCTTTCTCTTCTTAACTTATTTCTGAAAAGTTTTGGTTTGTTAGTAGGTAAATCAGAATAGTTTTCACAAAAAATCATGTTTAGTGAATAATGTAAGTAATCAGTATTATTAGTTTTAAATGTTTATATTGTGTAATGTATTGTAAATGGTTGGTAATCCAGGTACTTACTTATCAATAACATTTTGCATTTTATCTCTTGTTATTAAGCCAAAATCTACTAATACAGAAGAAGCGATTGCTGCACCAGCCCTATCACTTATTTGATACCTGAAAAAAGATTTATATTAAATATAATACTTTGAAATGTTACTGAATCAGCTACACAATATGTATATTTATTTAGATATTATTTGATATCATAATTTGCATTTACCTGTCACAAGCTTCGGCTAAGGTTCGAAGTTCCCTTCTGTTTTGTTGATCACTTAGACCATCTGCAATATAATCAGGATCAGAACCATTGTTTGAAGATGTTGCAAGCATTTCAACATAGGACTGATGAATGTTTTCCTCAGATGCTGATTCTGAAATGGTGCTTTCTTGATCAGTTTCTGGATAAAGTTGATAAGAACAACTTGGTTTTGACTCTAAGTAATCAGTTTTTTTGAATTTCTTTGCACTTTCAATTTCTTGGATGTTTCTTTTCTTAAATTTAATTTCCGATGTTGTTAAAGGAACTGGTTTTGAAGTACAGTAGCCCCTTCTGACAGTTCTTTGGTCCTGTAAAAAATGGTCCATAAATCCAGATTTCTGGATCCGCCTTATTAAAATTTAAAAAATGTGCAATTAATGAAAGCATCAAAATTTGATAACCATTGTTGACTAAGACTATGATAGATTTCATTCTTTATACGAAATTACATGCAAAATGCAATTTAAATTAAAACAATATTTTGATTACTTTATTATTATTTGATATTTTCATTAAATTTATTTTACCAATATCTATGTTATAAAATTAAAATAGGTAGGTAGATTCCATTTAACATACTCAGTTACTCACCTCATAAAACTTATGATCATCTTCTGTCATTTTTAGCAAATATTTTCTTTCTGCAGCTGCTAGAATTTTATGGTCTTTTTGAAATATGTCAAATAATTTTTTGGAATCTTCTATAAACTTTGAAGCGTCCAATTTAAATTTAGGACCTTGTTTTTTCTTATCATAATTCAGAAGTCTTGAAAACTCTTTTAGGTGATTATTTAATCTCATTTTAATAGCATTTGCAGATATGGGGTAAACATTATACTTTATCCATAAATTATAAAGCTCTTCACTAACTTCTCTTTGAACATTTTCTGTTCTATACTCTTTGAAAAAAAGGCATCTTTCCAATACCTGCTTTAAGGTTGGCAGTCTTCCTGGTGGAAATTCTTCAGAAGCTTTATAGCATTCATTAATTAAAAATTTCTTTACAGAATTTCTTGTACACATAATTTTATAATTATATTTTAACTAATAATAATAGAAAGCTCTGAAAAAAATAAGCAAACTGATATTAAATTTGTCACATTTTGACATTATACAAATTTTTTTTATAAATTTTCAGTAAAAATAAGTTTTTCTTGGAAATACATGGTAAACTATTAGCTTTACAAGAAAAAGTTATTCAATCATATTTGTTTATCATTAAATTCTGCATTATTTGATATAAAAGTCATGTTTGTAGCATGAATAATAAAAATGTTATGGACATTTTTGTGCCATTAATCCGATAAAATACTAGATTTTTTAACCTTTAGAACTTAAAGTCAAGTGGGACGACTTTAAATGACTACCACTGCTTTTTTTTGTCATAAATGTGTTTTGTACATCAAAAGCCAGGTACTAGAACACCTGACTTTTTGTTTTAAAAATTTCGGCCCACCCTAATATATATATATATATATATATATATATATATATATATATATATATATATATATATATATATATATATATATATATATATATATATATATATATATATATATATATATATATATATATATATATATATATATGCGTGTGTGTGTTTGTATGTATGGGTAGATGTGCATGTGTATTTTGCCTTTTTACAAATGATATACTGAATATTGAATTATACAATTTTCTTGAAACTTTTCATGACATTTTTGAAATCAGACATATATGTGTAAAAAAAATTTCAAAGCTGAATTTTTTGTTATTTTTTATTTTTGTCTCTTTTTGTAATAAATAAATAATGAGTCTGACGGTCCAAAAATGATACTAACGATTACCTTTCACTATTTTTTGAAATGGTACAACTTTAAAAGAATTTACTTCAAATTCCATTTCCTTCAAAAATTTACATCATATATATATATATATTATATATATATATATATATATATATATATATATATATATATATATATATATATATATATATATATATATATATATATATATATATATATATATATATATATATATATATATATATATATATATATATATATATATATATATATATATATATATATATATATATATATATATATATATATATATATATATATATATATATATATATATATATATATATATATATATATATATATATATATATATATATATATATATATATATATATATATATATATATATATATATATATATATATATAATATATATATATATATATAGTATATATATATATATATATATATATATATATATATATATATATATATATATATATATATATATATATATATATATATATATATATATATATATATATATATATATATATATATATATATATATATATATATATATATATATATATATATATATATATATATATATATATATATATATATATATATATATATATATATATATATATATATATATATATATATATATATATATATATATATCTATATATATATATATATATATATATATATATATATATATATATATATATATATATATATATATATATATATATATATATATATATATATATATATATATATATATATATATATATATATATATATATATATATATATATATATATATATATATATATATATATATATATATATATATATATATATATATATATATAATATATATATATATATATATATATATATATATATATATATATATATATATATATATATATATATATATATATATATATATATATATATATATATATATATATATATATATATATATATATATATATATATATATATATATATATATATATATATATATATATATATATATATATATCTATATATTACTCAGGCTGTCGTTGAAATAGCAGTCTATTCGATATCTGGGTTTCTTGTTTTTTAATGGTACAACTTTAGGTTTCATTTCTTCCACAGTCTTTCCCTGAAACAGAATAAAAAAATAAATAAATAAATTCACTTTTTATAAACTTTTAAATCTAAATTCATTTCGTTTTCAGAAATAAAATAAGCGAAAAATTGTATGGACATTTTTAAATCTGAATTTTACCAGAAAACTTTGCCTGTGTTAATTTGTATATAATTGTACATTAGAAGGTAGTTTAATTTTTTTTATCAATTATTTTCTTCAGGTAATTCCGCTGCTGTTAACTCTGGTGATATTCTTATTTTTCAAACTATCTCCAACTCATTTATGCTTAGCATTTTAATTTCTTCAAACATATTATTTAAGCTCTCTCTCTCTCTCTCTCTCTCTCTCTCTCTCTCTCTCTCTCTCTCTCTCTCTCTCTCTCTCTCTCTCTCTCTCTCTCTCTCTCTCTCTCTCTCTCTCTCTTTCCAAGCTTAAACTAAGAAATCGTTTGGTCCTGATAATATCAGTCTTATAATTCTCAAAACTTGGTATTCTGAGCATGCACCTTGCACTGGTAAATTATCTCGCATCTGTTCTAATTTGACATTCCCATCTTGCTTAAAACGGGCGTTCATTCATCTAACTCTATCCATTCATTTACCGATGACTCAACCCTCCATTCTTCTACTCATTTCAAATCTGCTCCTTCCTTTGCATCTAGAGTTGCCTCTCGTCTTCATCTTTCCGATTTCATTCTTGAAGATTTGAATAGAATTTCCCAGTGGGGTCGTCTCAACCTTGTGAAATTCAACTCTTTAAAAACTCAACTTCTAGAAATCTCCCTCTCAAAGACACCTCCTAACTTTTCTATTTCTTTCGATGGTTCCCCATCTTTCCTGTTGACAATATAAACATCCTTGGCCTTCACATAAACAAAAAAATGTCTTGGAAACCTCACATCACAATGGTGATGAAGCTGGGAGTTCTGTTTAGACTGCGAGAATTTTTTTCTTCTTCGCAGTTACTCCAATTATACAAGGGTCTCATCCGCCCTTGTATGGAGTATTGCTCTCATATCTGGGGTGGCTCAGGTTTTACCCGTCTTTTGGAAAAGATTGAGTCAAAGGCTAAAAGACTTATAAAGTGTTCCGCCCTTTCTAATTCACTTGATTCTTTATCTTTGCCTCGCGACGTTGGTTCCTTGTCTCTTTTCTATTGGTACTACATCGGCAAATTCTCAAAGGAACTGTCCACCCGTGTACCTCAACCTTTACGGCGTCCTCGCAGCACAATGGGTGCATTGCCTGAGCATCAATTCTGCGTGGACATAGGCAACTCCAGGCTTGTACGCTGTGGTGCCTCCTTCTTTCCTGCCACATCTGTTCTGTGGAATTCTCTCCCATCTTCTGTGTTTCCTGCCGAATTTAATCTCAATTTCTTTAAAGCCCGCGTCTGCGCTCACCTAAGAAATTTGCGTTAGGTGGGTCCTGCAGGGGTCGTTTTTATTTTTTAATTATTGTTATTTTTGTCATTTTCTATTTTTTTTGTTCTACTTTATTTTAGTTCTTATGACACCCCCTCCTTGAATAGGGCTTTGCCCGTGAGTGGTGGTGATGTAAAAAAAAAAAATTTGAACTTCTCTCAGCCTTCAATCTATTATCCTTTAACTTAAATCAATGTTTTTTCCAAGTTTTTGAATCTATCCTTAACAAGAACATTTAAACCAAATTAAATCTTCAAATCACTAGTATAACATTTATAAAATCACTCAAATGGTGAACTTCCTTCCTCGCTCACTGACTCTTACATCTCTTTTCTTCATCATTTCGTTGAATCTTTTTTCACATATCCATTTTTTGACAAGGTGAAGCCTAGGAATTTTTGTCTTCTCAATTCTCCTACTCTTGCTTTCTCCAATTTCTTCTACCCGTTGCAATATTTTATAACTATCTCTATTGTATTGCTATTGCAATGTAAACTTCTCCGCTAAGCTCTCTAATCATATACCTCCGTCTCTGATGAAGCTTGTGCCACTTGCCTTTGCACCGTCTCATCCTTTCTCTGTCCACTTCTTCGAACCCAGACCTAACCTTTATGCTCTGTCTTACATGTACTTTTACTGGATTAGGTCTGGTTTCGGAGAGTTTGACAGAGAAAGAATGAGACGATGCAAAAGCAAGTGACAAGAGATCTCATCAGAGATAGAGGTATATGATTGGAGAGCTTAGCGGAGAAGTTTGCATTCCAATAGTAAAGTTATAAAATTCAATTTTCTTTTCAGATTGAATATATATATATATATATATATATATATATATATATATATATATATATATATATATATATATATATATATATATATATATATATATATATATATATATATATATATATAATAACATTTATACATTCAAAGGTGAGAGATGATAGATTTCTCTACCATGCAGTTCTGCGAGATTCTTTTCAAATGAGCTTTCAGATAAGAAACTGTTTGCTAGAGTGAGACATGCACCCATTTTCGAGAGTAAACTTCGAAGGAGACTGCACGAGGCTATAGTAACTATTAAACAGCCTCCCACCCATCATCGTCTAACCAGTGAACATCTTGTCTGATTTCATTTGTACAGTCCTATAGAGATCAGACAATTGAACTGTAATGTAATGTAATGTATTCTACAATGATTAATCTAGAATCTAGAATCTAAGAATCTAGAATCTAGAATCTAGAATCTAAGCTTACAGAAGAACCCTTTTGTCCTTACAACTTTGCTAAAGAGCTCATTTCAAAGGCTGCTTTGGGATGGTGTGAGTTAGCATATGTTTGGAAGAATGAATAAGTAGTGCCTTTCATTAGTGGCACACTGTTGTTACTACATGACAATACCAGGACTCGTACTACAGCTGTCACAAAATTGTATATTTCGAAGAAGCGGAAATCCAACTTCTGCAAGTACCTACAAAATGCCCGACCTTGAATCTTATAGAACAGTCTTCGTATATTTTGGAGAGGAATGTCTTTGCTCTGACATAATTAACATTTTTTAAAAAAAAAAATGTTTGCAACTCATAGTCATTTTTATGTGTAGATTCTCTCTAGGATAGCGATGGAGAACTTTTAAAAGTTACCGGGCCACTTTTAGTATATCTAAAAATTTTAGAAACATAAATGGTTCACATATATAATTACTAATATATTATTATATTTATAACTATATCTTACTAATATATTAATAAATTTATAATTTACACAATGTGATAAAAAACTCTATTATATAACTGTTCGCGAATAATGGATTCAACCTTTGACCTCGTTGCCATTTGCCCGAGTTGCGGTTGGGGAAGTTCTTTGGGATTTGAAGTTGCAACAGTATATTGTGAGCATGTTTCGAATGATTTCCTTTTGTATCGCCTTGGCCTAGTGGATAACGCATAAGACTACCATCTTAAAGGTCGCTGGTTCGAGTCCGATGGTGGACATTAATTTTCTAAATAGAAATAGTCTGTGAGAGTTTTAGCAGAAAAAAAAACTATTATGCACCTGTCCGTGAATAATGGATTCAACCTTTGACCTCGTTACCCTTTGCCCGAGTTGCGGTCGGGGAAGTTCTTTGGGATTTGACATTGCAACGGTATGCTATGAGCAAGTTCCAAATGATTTCCTTTTGTATTGCCGTGGCATAGTGGATAACGCATGAGAATACCATCTTAAAGGTCGCTGGTTTGAGTCTAACAGCGGACATTAATTTTATATATATATATATATATATATATATATATATATATATATATATATATATATATATATATATATATATATATATATATATATATATATATATATAAAGGGGAACATAAAGAAATACATGAGTAAATAAATTTTAAAAATATCGAAAGAGCTGAAATAAAATAAAATAAAAGATAGTTTTTCCAAGTTTCAAAAACGATAGGAATACCTGAAATATTATATATTAATTCACCTCTCGTTTATTATTAATAAAAATAGGTAACAGTCTTCTCTGTGTCGCATTCTTTTTACTAATAGTTGGAAACAAAAGATTTTCGTTGTTTTGAAAAAACTTTTCAATGACAAATTTGATTCCACGATTTTTAGTGGGTACAAAACTCCAGTATAAATTTTCACAATTTTCTTCAATTAAAAATCTTCCTGTTTTCGGATCAACAGCATATCCTAAATTATATATATATATATATATATATATATATATATATATATATATTATATATATATATATATATATATATATATATATATATATATATATATATATATATATTTTCTATGTCTCCTCTGGTGAGCAAAGGCCGAAGGCCTAACAATGTCCACCAGAGCTGGGGAACTTTCGGAATCTGATCACTAATGCCGACGTGACACGATACACGTCGTTTAAAACTGTGCAAGTCAAAGAAAGTTTGGAAAACAGAAAAAGGGAGTGTGTTCCAGACTTTACCAGTAAAGCACATGCAAGATTGAGCATAGCAGTTAAGTCTGAGGTTGGAGAGTTGACAGAGAAAGTATGAAACTGTGTAGAAAGTCGTGTCGCACGAGACCTTCTAAATGGAGAAGGTATGCAACGTGAGAGTTCAGAAGAGCAATGTTCGTTGAAATAGCGATAGTATAGAGAGAGTGACGCAACAATTCGAAGGGAAGAAATAGACTGAAGAGAGTTAGTAAGAGCAAAAGAGTTTACTAGACGAAAAGCCCTAAACTACACCATTTCTAGAAGAGCTGTATGTGTGGAACCACCTCAGCTGTGCGAGGCGTACTTCATAAGGGGACGAACAGCACCTCTATACAGAGCAAGCAACTGGGTGGCGTAAAAAAACCACGAAGGTGTCTCAGAACACCTAACCTCTTAGAAGTTTGTTTAAAAAGAGAAGAAACACCAAGGATATTAAGGACTGATGAAGGTTTGAGTTGAGTGCTTTCGAAGAAGGTGTCATAGTTGTGTGGAAGATTGTGTCGAGTAGAAAGATGGAGGAATTGAGTTTTTGAGGCATTGAAAACGACCATGTTTTCTCTGCCCCAATTTGAAATACGAGAAAGATCAAACGTCAGTTGCTCCAAGCCCATTCTTCGTGAATCTATCACCTGCTTATGGAAGGCACATGTTCAAATTGAAAGGAGTAAAAAAGGGTGGAGTCATCGGCATAGGAGTGTATATGAGACGAAATAATAGAGAGAAGGACATTGATGAAAATTAGAAAGAGAGTTTGGGGATAGGACAGATCCTTGAGGAACACCACCATTTATGGATTTATTGGAAGAACGGTAGCCATCTACAATAACTGCTATAGAACAACCGGAAAGGAAATTAGAGAGAAGGTCACAGAGAAAAGGATAGATTCCGAAAGACGGAAGCTTGGAAATCAAAGCTTTGTGCCAGATTCTATCGAAGGCTTTTGATATGTCTAGCACCACAGCGAAAGACTTACCGAAACTCCGAAAAGCGGAGGACCAAGAATCAAAAAGTAGGGAAAGAAGATCACCAGTAGAACATTTCTTACGAATGGCAAAATGGCGATTAGAAGAATTAAGGTGTTTCCAAATTTTCCTGTTAATGATAGATTCGAAAACTTTAGAAACATCGGAAATTAAAGAAATAGTACGATAGTTAGATGGTTGAGAGGGATCCCCCTTCTTTTACACAGTCTAAATGAGCTCACGTTTCCAGCAAGAAGGGAAAGTCGAAGTAGAAACGCAAAGACTAAATAGTTTACCAAGGCAAAGCGCAAGCTCGGAAGCACAAGTTTTGAGAACCACAGGAGGAATACCATTAGAATCATACGCCTTCTTAGTTTTAAGGTCAGAGTGAGCTGAAATGATATCCCTCTTCTAAAGAAGTATTTACAAGAAATATATATATATATATATATATATATATATATATATATATATATATATATATATATATATATATATATATATATATATATATATATATATATATATATATATATATATATATATATATATATATATATATATATATATATATATATATATATATATATATATATATATATATATATATATATATATATATATATATATATATATATATATATATATATATATATATATATATATATATATATATATATATATATATATATATATATATATATATATATATATATATATATATATATATATATATATATATATATATATATATATATATATATATATATATATATATATATATATATATATATATATATATATATATATATATATATATATATATATATATATATATATATATATATATATATATATATATATATATATATATATATATATATATATATATATATATATATATATATATATATATATATATATATATATATATATATATATATATATATATATATATATATATATATATATATACGATATGGATCGGATGTCTTATTTTCTAATTTCCGGATGCGGATGTCGAATTTTGAAAAAGTGCGGATGTAGATGCGGATGCGGATGCGGATGCAGATGTTGAATTTTCGGAAGTGCGGATGCGGATGTGAATGTAGAATATTCGAATGGATGTTTTTATTGTCATCACGGGAAATGGGAGAACCATCGAAAGTAGTAGAAAAGTTAGGAGGTGTCTTTGAGAGGGAGATTTCTAGAAGATGAGTTTTTAAAGAGTTGAATTTCACAAGGTTCATACGACCCTACTGTGAAATTCTATCCAGATCTGCAAGAATGGAATCGGAAATGTGAAGACGAGAAGGAACTCTAGATGCAAAGGAAGGAGCAGATTTGAAATGAGTAAAAGAATGGAGCTTTGAGTCATCTGCTTATGAATGGATAGGGTTAGATGAACAGCTGAGAAGATCATTAATGAGAAGTAAGAATAAAGTAGAAGAGAAGACAGAGCCCTGAGGAACACCACTGTTGATCGGAAAGCAAGAGAAGTCGTTCCATCTAATGGAGCGATTAGAAATAAAGCTAGAAATAAAGCAGTGACGTTGCCATACCCGGTCAAACGCCTTAGATATGTCAAGCACCACCACGCAAGTCTCCCCATGGTCCCTAAGGGCAGAAGACAATATATCTGTGAGATAGGAAAGTATATCATCAGTAGACCTCAAACACCAAAAGCCAGACTGGTGATCATAAAGAAGGGAATGGGATTATAGAAGATCTAAGAAGTGAGGGTTGAGAAGAGTTTCAAAGATTTCAGACAGAATAAAAGTGAGAGATATAGGGCGATAGTTGGAAGGATCAAAGCCGCTACCTTTCTTCGGATGAGGTTGTATTAATGCGCTCTTCCAACACTGAAGGAAAGTACATACATGATACATGTATATATATATATATATATATATATATATATATATATATATATATATATATATATATATATATATATATATATATATATATATATATATATATATATATATATATATATATATATATATATATATATATATATATATATATATATATATATATATATATATATATATATATATATATATATATATATATATATATATATATATATATATATATATATATATATATATATATATATATATATATATATATATATATATATATATATATATATATATATATATATATATATATATATATATATATATATATATATATATATATATATATATATATATATATATATATATATATATATATATATATATATATATATATATATATATATATATATAGGTATAGACAGTAAAATACCCCACAGGAGATAAAAACGAAACAATTAAAATTGGAGCAAGCTTTCGAAGGGAATAGCCACCCTTCCTCTTTCAGGCTCTAGTTTATTAACTTTGAGGAAATATATATATATATATATATATATATATATATATATATATATATATATATATATATATATATATATATATATATATATATATATATATATATATATATATATATATATATATATATATATATATATATATATATATATATATATATATATATATATATATATATATATATATATATATATATATATATATATATATATATATATATATATATATATATATATATATATATATATATATATATATATATATATATATATATATATATATATATATATATATATATATATATATATATATATATATATATATATATATATATATATATATATATATATATGCAAACATTTTTATTAAATTATTTTCCTTTTTCTTACCACCGGGACTGCAAGGAAGAATTAAAGCAACACCGTCAGACAATCGAT
Source organism: Armadillidium nasatum (assembly GCA_009176605.1). NCBI lineage: Eukaryota > Metazoa > Arthropoda > Malacostraca > Isopoda > Armadillidiidae > Armadillidium > Armadillidium nasatum. The sequence goes on from SEYY01025073.1 coordinate 107,425, forward strand.
TTTCGTCTTGTTTAAATTTATATTGAACGAGTAAAGGATATTTATTTGTATCGAAATAACAGCTTTCTTGTATAAGTGTTATGTAACTTAAGTCACAAAACTTGCTAGTAGGAGCAAAAACACACGTCATTGAAAAGCCAAAATAAATCTATAAAAAAAAATAAAAAAAATAAATAAATAAAAAATAAAAAAATAAAAAATAATGATACAAAATAACGAAATAGAATAACGATAAAAATGTTAAATTTCTTTGGCTCCTTTTCAACCTTTCAAATGAAAGTAATTGGATAAATGTGTTAAAATGCAATACATTAATAAATTTAAATATTAATCATCGTTAAGTAATTCTGAGTCTAGAATATTCATTAATCAATTCAACTGAATAATAATAATAATTATTATTATTATTATTATTATTATTATTATTATTATTATTATTATTATTATTATTATTATTATATATTATTTTTTATTATAATATTAATATCATTATTATTATTATTATTATTATTATTATTATTATTATTATTATTATTATTATTATTATTATTATTATTATTATTATTATTATTATTATTATTATTTATTATAATATTATATTATTATTATTATTATTATTATTATTATTATTATTATTATTATTATTATTATTATTATTATTATTATTATTATTATTATTATTATTATTACAATTATTACTATTATTATTATGATTATTATTATTATTCTTATGATTATTCCTTTATTATTCCGTTTATCTTATTATTAATATTATTATTATTATTATTAATATTATTATTATTATTATTCTTATCAAAGGAAGTTTATCATGAAATACGTACTTACATTCTTTTTTCCGTTGAAACCTAAGCCCAGAAAAACACATTCTTTTGGAAAGGAAAAATTTCCAAATAAAGAGTAATTTGTGACGATACAGTTTTTGTCTTCGAAAAGACATTCGTAAAGAAAAATTTCTATGTGATCTAAGTCAATTACTGGAACAATATTGACCTGAAAAAACACAATACAATATTTTTTACCCAAAATAATATATATATATATATATATATATATATATATATATATATATATATATATATATATATATATATATATATATATATATATATATATATATATATATATATATATATATATATATATATATATATATATATATATATATATATATATTATATATATATATATATATATATATATATATATATATATATATATATATATATATATTATATATATATTGCCACCACAGAGCACTTTTTAAGGAGGGACATAATTAAAAGATAAAAAAAGCACCCAATTCAGAACCTAACGTAAATCCCTCAGGCGGGCACATACAGAGGATTTAAAGAGAGCTAGGTTAAATACAGTAGGAAAAACAGACTAAGGTGGGATGTCCAACAGAACAGAAGTGGCTGGAAAGAAGGAGGTATCACAACGTGCAACCTAGAGTTTGCCAAGCACACAAAAAATTCATGTGCAACAAAAGCACCCTTTGTGCTGCGAGGGCGACGCAATGGTGGTTTTTAAAGGCCACCTTAGCAACCTTTGTGATATGATGTTTTCAAGATAATTTATTGCTTATGTTCAGACCAAGAATATTTGTCACAGGGGAGATTTTAAAGCCGTCGAGGGAGATAGGAAAGTTGGAAGGTTTTTGAGAGAAAGATGTGAAGAAGTTGAGTTTTTAAAAAGTTGAATCTCACAAAGTTGCAGTGGTACGGTCGGGAAATCTCATCCAGATCTCAAGAATGGAATCGGAAAGTTGAAGACGAGAAACAACTCTAGAAGAAAAAGAGAGAGCAGATTTGAAATGCTAAAAAGAATGGAGAGTTGAGTCGTCGGCATAAGAATGAGCAGAGTTAGAAGTACAGCTTAGGATATCGTTGATGAAAAGTAAGAATAAAGTAGGAGATAGAACAGAACCCTGAGGAACACCACAATTAATAGGGAAAGAAGAAGATGTCGCTCCATCAACAGGTGTTGATATGGAGCAATTTGAGTGAAAACTAGACATGTTCAAGCAAAGAGAAGGAGGAAACACAAAGGAAGGAAGCTTAGTTAGTAGTGCCACTACTCAAGACACCCCGTAGACCCCACGGGCAAAAGACCATAGATCAGTAAGATAGGAAAGAATGTGACCAGTAGACCTCGAGAGACGAAAGCCATACTGGTGATCTGAGAGAAGAGAAATGAGAGTTGAGAAGAATTTCAAAGACTTTTATTAAATAGAATAGAAGTAAGAGCAACAAGGTGATAGAAGGTTCATACTGGCTCCTTTTTTGGGGGATCGGTTGAACATATGGGCGCTTCCAGCACAGAGGAAAAGTAGTAGTATTAAGGAATAGAGAGTAGAGTTGAACGAAGACAGGTGCCAGCTTTGAAGCACACTCCCTCAAAACACTAGGAGAAATGCAAATGGGCCACTTCCCTTCCTTATGTTTATAGATTTCCGGATCCTATGCACCTGATCATAAGAAATCATGGGTAAAGACATGGAACACCTGATAAAAAGAGTAATAGTAGGAGGCATGCCGGAATCATCCAGGGTAGAA
>SEYY01025073.1:117500-132500 GCA_009176605.1 Armadillidium nasatum
GAATGGCCCCTGCCTTCAGTGAGGAGACGTTCCAGGCATTACGGTGCCACTAACTAGTCTGATTTGCAATTATACTTTCTGATTTCCTATGGAATGATTACTGCTCCCGTGAGAGCAGTCTCTCGGAATGTGCAGATCGCATAGCCGAGGTGATTCTCTCTGGCATGGAGGAGTATATTCCATATTCTTTCCCTTCTACTAAACCTAACCGACCTTGGTTTAACTCTGCTTGTTCTCTTGCTATTTGCCGCAGGGATGCTGCCTTCAGGGATTGCCGTCGTATTCAATCTCCAGAAGCTCACGCTACTTATTATTCATTCCGGAATAGTGCAAATTCTATTCTTCGCGACAATAAAAATTCCTTTCTGCAAAGAAAATACAATAATCTTTCCGGTTCTTCTTCTTCACTCCCTTTCTAACATTTTGCACAAAAAAATGTCGTCTAATTTTCTTCTTCCTCTGTTCCACCTTTAGTATCTTTCGACGGTACAATTGACTTTTTAATTTCCTCTTCAGCTGAACTCTTCCCTCAAACTTTTGATTCTAATTCAACCTTAGACGGGTCCGGAGCAGTTCCTACTCCTTCAACCACCTCCAACTCATTTAAGCCTAAAATTGTAATTTCTTCTAAGATGTTATTTATGTTCTTTTTGAGCTTAATACTAAGAAGACGTACGGTCTAAATGGTATTCCTCCTCTGGTTCTCAAAACTTGTTCTTCCTAGCTCGCATTCTGCCTTGGGAACTATATCGTCTATGTCTTTCTACTTCAACCTTCCCTTCTTGTTGGAAACGTACGTTCATTCAGCCTGTGCCGATAAATGGGGACCCCTCTCAACCCTCTAACTATCGTCCTGTTTCTTTCACTTCCGTTCTTTCAAAAGTTTTCGAATCTATCCTTAACAAGAAGATTTAGAAACATCTCAATTCTTCTAATCTTATGTCTGATCTCCAGTATTGCTTTCATAAGGAACGCTCTACTGGTGATCTTTCCATTCTGTCTGACTCTTGGTCTTCGGCTCTTCGGCATTTCGATGAAATCGATGAATCTTTTGCTGTCACGCGAATATATCGAAATCTTCCGATTGAGTCTGGCAAAAAGCTTTGATTTCCAAACTTCCCTCTTCCGGTATCTGTCCTCCTCTCTGTGGCCTTCTCTCTGATATCCTTTCAGGTCGTTCTATAGCAGCTGTTGCAGACGGGCACCGTTCATCCTTTAAATCTATTAATAGTGGTGTTCCTCAAGGTTCTCTCCTATCCCCAACATTTTTTTATTTTTCATAAATGACTCCACAATGCATTATTTTTTTCAATTTGAAAGGCACCCCTTCCAACAGCAATTAATAGGAGCAATGAGGGTAGCCTTTGAGTAACTTACCTTTGATCTTTCTCGTATTTCAAATTGGGGCAAATAAAACATGGTAGTTTTGATTGCCTCAAAAACTCAATTTCTCCATCTTCCACACAACTATGAGATCTTATTTGAAAATACACAACTGAAGCTTTCATCTCTCCCTAATATTCTCGGTGTTCTTTTTTCCTGATCTTTCTTGGAAAAATCACATTACTTTTCTCTCTAAACAAGCTTCTAACAGGTTAGGTGTTCTGAGGCGCCTTCGCAATTTCTTCGCTCCACTCCAGTTTCTTGCTTCACATAGGGGTGTTGTTCGCAACTGTATAGAGTATGCGTCACAAATCTTGGGTGCTTCCACTCTTTCAGCTCTCCTTGAGAAGGTGGAGTGTAGGACTTTTCGTTTTATCAACTTATCGTATATATATATATATATATATATATATATATATATATATATATATATATATATATATATATATATATATATATATATATATATATATATATATATATATATATATATATATATATATATATATATATATATATATATATATATATATATATATATATATATATATATATATATATATATATATATATATATATATATATATATATATATATATATATATATATATATATAATATATATATATATATATATATATATATATATATATATATATATAATATATATATATATATATATATATATATATATATATATATATATATATATATATATATATATATATATATATATATATATATATATATATATATATATATAATATATATATATATATATATATATATATATATATATATATATATATATATATATATATATATATATATATATATATATATATATATATATATATATATATATATATATATATATATATATATATATATATATATATATATATATATATATATATATATATATATATATATATATATATATATATATATATATATATATATATATATATATATATATATATATATATATATATATATATATATATATATATATATATATATATATATATATATATATATATATATATATATATATATATATATATATATATATATATATATATATATATATATATATATATATATATATATATATATATATATATATATATATATATATATATATATATATATATATATATATATATATATATAATATATATATATATATATATATATATATATATATATATATATATATATATATATATATATATTATATATATATATATATATATATATATATATATATATATATATATATATATATATATATATATATATATATATATATATATATATATATATATATATATATATATATATATATATATATATATATATATATATATATATATATATTATATATATATATATATATATATATATATATATATATATATATATATATATATATATATATATATATATATATATATATATATATATATATATATATATATATATATATATATATATATATATATATATATATATATATATATATATATATATATATATATATATATATATATATATATATATATATATATATATACTAACTGTTCTTCATGAACCCAACTGTATTCATGACCCCAAGCATAGTATTGTTCCTTACAATCCTGAACGTTCTCTGAAACTAAGGCAAAAAGAAGCAAATTTAAACAATGTTCATTTAAAAATATTTTATAAATAAAATAAATCAAGAGAAAGCTAGCTGTTAATCATTGAAATTTACTCTTAAAAAAATTATGCTGATTGTAAAAGTGACAGGGACAGAGAGAGAGAAAGTCTGTTAGTCAAATAGTCAAGCAATAATGGTGAGAAAAAAAAAACAGAAAGATATAGAGAAGAACTTAAATATCTAGAACAGGATACAGTCATAAGAATCTTATTTATGAACCCGAGAACTTAAGAAGAGTGGTAGGCTTTGAAATGAAAAGTATTTGAATATTTGGCTCATATCTCTTATTTTCACAGATGCGGAAAGCAAGTTGCACCATCTGCTGAAGGCTATTATGGATAAAAAAAAACGGAAGCAAGTTAATATGTTATATACAGAGAATTAAAAAAGTGTCATTGGCAATGACACTGAAATTTTTAAGATCAATGATTTATGAGAAAGGAAAAAAATAGATGTTCTTCATATTTGAGTTTAAATATCTGGATAATGCAGAATTGTTGGAAGAGTTAAGACATGAATAAAGAGAACTGTTAAATTTATCTATGTTACGCAAGAGACCCCAAGTCTCAAGGTGGGAAATTAGGAATACTTCAAATTAGAAACACTAGAGCAGTTATCACGCACATAGTAGAGCAAATGAATTTCTTGCTGAAAATTGATAATAGAATTAGGGAAAGAGAACAGCTATAGTATAATAAATTCAAAATTTTGAATAACTAAAAATGATAATCCACACATAAGCCCAATAATTATAAATATTTCATAATATACGAAAAGTTTTGTCTCAAAATGAATTTAACTAGTAAGAAATATTATTTTATTAATTGACGTCAAGTAAAGTACTAAACGACCTTTCAATTGTACAAGTAGTTGATAGAAGTGTGAAAAGTATTTCGATTGCTTGTGCAACTGCTGAGAAAAATCTGCAAAGATTTTGGAGTATATGTTGAAAAACATCTCATCTACTAGATCCCTGCCTGATTCCTTCCAGAATTTAAACTAAGATTCTGCTTCACCAATTAAGTTTTCAATGTTATATTTGATTTTAATGAACTCAAACTTTTTAATTATTCTGATTTGCTTATTTTTCTTATTCTAACTGGGTGCAAAATGCAAAGATAGGTATATTTTATAATGTGTTCAGAAAATTTGATACACAGAGGTAAAATGGGAGAATCAAGGTAAGGAATAAATAGTTCAGCTCGGAAATAATCCTCAGAAGATCTCTTTCATGTCCCTGAGGCTGGTATTCTTTTGAATACCGTACATGGTAAAGAAAAACCTTCCCAAAAATTCTTAACTTTTTTAAAAATTCCTTTATAAACAGACTCCGCATTATTTTTACTTATATAAGACAAGGATCCAATCTCAAAAAGAGTTTAATATTATTTGACGTATTACAGTGTATATTTCTTTTTCCAATCTAAGAACTTTTGATTTTTGATATTTTCAAAGTCATTTGGGATGAGACTTCAAAAATAGAATGAATAGAAGTTGTAAACCATTGGTTGAAATGACCTAAAAATTAACTTTGCATTTTCATCCAAAATTTCTACAATTTTACTGTTGGTCTTTTTTGATATATGCTTTAGAATTTTTTTTTTTTTAATTGGAAAAAATATACCCTTTCGTGGAAAAAGTTTTTTTTTAAAAAAAAACTGTACATTAAAAGTTTTTATTTTATTTTTGACAGGTATTTAGAGAAGGAACAGAGCTACAACTTTTAGTTAAAGCATTTTTAAAACCTACTTGTTTGGTTCGAGATAGATCCTCTCAAACTTTGGCCCTTTTTGAGAGGTATATATCTCGAAAAGAACAAATATCATTGAATAAAGTATTTAAAGAATTTGTAGCACTGTCCCTCCTCTATACACCCTCCAAAAATGAAAAGCTTTTAATAATGTAAAGTTTAAAAAAAAAAAAAAATTCTTGTCCGGAAGTGTGAATTTTCCAAAATTGGAAAAAAATTTTTTGACACCTGATCAAGTAGGGGTGTATAATGTGTTTTTTTGTAAAGGAGAGAAAAACTTTGTTAAAATTTTTTGTAGTCAATGGATTTAAGAATATACACTCCAAATCTCATATCATTCCGAAAAGTGGCTTAACCCCCAAGCATCGACTTAAACTTTAGTGAAATTTCCAAAGGAAAACTTTTTAACCGTTATAGGTCCCTTAATTAAAACGTTGGGAATCGAGAATATATACACACTGGAATTTTATTGGTAATCTGTTGAAAAAAAATCAACATTAGATCCTTCCATGGCTTTTAAAATATTTAAAAGTTTTCCTTTGGGACATTGAACCTCATGCAAATTTATTGCTTTTGTTTGAAGAATATTTGTTATAGGCTCATGTTAATTCTACAGAGGAAAAATGTAGAACCTTCTGCTGCTGATGGAAGCTGCCATATTGCAATTCATGTGGCCTGCGTTAAATCTGGGTCAGATGAGAGATTTTCTAATGTTAATTGTATTTGGCTAAAATTTTCAAAAATATCCTAATGGACTTGTACTTGGTAGACCATAGAATTTCATATAAGAATTTTATATTTGATACCAAATTTCTGCGTAACGTACTTTTACGGAAATATAATGTAACTTCTTTTACAATTCTAACAGTGTTTTGAAATTAAAGAACAGTATTTAGGTCATCAATTAATAAATTTAAACGATGGGAACAACAATGAAAAATTTCGCTTTAAGGTATTGATCTCTTATCATCTTTTGAACTCCATTTCCTTTGCCAGCTATGGTGGAACACCCATCAAACCCAAGTTCAACAAGCTTACTTATATTTAAATCATATATATCTCGTGAATACTATTTAGCATTTGTTATAACTTCAGATTTCAGGTTTTTAAAGAGGAGTAAAGCCAATAAATTCTTCACGTACATTGAGATCCTTATCAAAGAAGCGAACACCAATCGATAGCAGTACTGTCCCGGATATGTCTGCTCTCTGATCTTCTAAAATGGTGAAATATACACAATTGCTCACTTCATTCCCAATTTGATTAAATATCAACTTTCACAAATAAAGAAATAAACATAAGTTCATTCTGAATCATATTTGATGTGTATTTGGCCTATGCTTCTCTTAATATCAAATGTTCCAAAAGAACAGCAACTCCAGTTTCTAATCTTAATTTAATAAGCAAATAGGAAAAATTGCCGGTATGTGATTTGCTACCTCGAATAGTGATATCATGGATGCCACAAAAAATTAAGGTAGAAATTATTGGCACAAATTTTTGAATATTTTTTGAATAACTAAGTGCTCAGCAATCAATATGAAATTTCTCAGTTACACTAACCCCCTTATTTGATATTATTCTCTGTTGCTACTGAGACATATTTATGCTATACTGAATTTACATGGGCTTTAGCACGTAATGCATGTCTTTATATTTTCTAAATGGTTTTACAATAAATAAACCAAATATAACTATTTCGATAGAGGGCCTAAATAAGACACACAATCTTCAAAACGGTCTTTTCAGTATTTTAGAATAAGCTATCCAAGAAACGAACAGATCTAGCCATTTGTAAAGAAAATTTCCTCTTTCCGTCTTCAATATTTTTAAAATTGTACGTAATTGATGGTTTGTGTGGTTTCCTCAACTTTAAATCTTTAATATTCGTTCAGTTATGTAATTTCGAATATCCAGGAAATTTTCCTCTTAGTATATTATATCCCAAGTAGCAATACTACTAAATTTAATATCATTAGCAAGATTGGACTCAATACAACTTGAATTATCATCAACAGTAAAAGAACTACCACTAAATGAGTTCATAGTTTAATCAATCACAATAAATTACTGTTATCAATACTAGGCCTTTTAATTGTAAACTTATCAATATTTCAGTATTACTTTTTCAGATAATAATAATAATAATAATAATAATAATAATAATAATAATAATAATAATAATAATAATAATGATAATGATAATAATAATAATAATAATAATAATAATAATAATAATAATAATAATAATAATAATAATAATAATATAATAATAATAATATTTTTTAATTTTAATAATAATAATAATAATAAAATAATAATAAAATATTATTAATAATAATAATATATTAACAACAATAATAATACGAGTAATAATAATAATAATAATAATAATAATAATAATAATAATAATAATAATAATAATAATTAATAATAATAATAATAATAATAATAATAATAATAATAATAATAATTAATAAAATAATAATAATAATAATAATAATAATAATAATAATAATAATAATAATAATAATAACAATAACAATAATAATTTGAAAAATAAAAGAAAATAATAATAATAATAATAATAATAATAATAATAATAATAATAATAATAATAATAATAATAATAATAATAATAATAATAATAATAATAATATAATAATAATAATAATAATAATAATAATAATAATAATAATAATATAATAATAATAATAATAATAATAATAATAATAATAATAATAATAATAATAATAATAATAAAAATATAAATACTACTACTATTAATAATAATAATAATAATAATAATAATAATAATAATAATAATAATAATAATAATAATAATAACAATAATAATGATAATATTTCACGTTACAAGAAATTTGTTCTTCCTATTTACGTACACCAATTTTCATAAAAAGGAGCTTTTAACCCACGAGCTTCTAACGATAATAAATAGTGAATAATAATTATAACAACTTTAATTGGTGACAAACATAAAACAATATGAAACCTTTTCCCCCTTTTTAACCTACCCGGGCTTCCCCTATACTCCGTTTGGTTTTCCAAGTAAGCAGGCAGTTACCTCTCTTCCAATGCCAATTTGCAAATTTTTCTTATAACAAGTAAAAAGCTATTATACAACTAAAGTCTTGATTCCTCGTTTACAAAAAAAAAAATAAAATAAAAAATAATCAATTCAGAATTATTTTCAAACATGTTACGATTCTCGGATTGGGGCAACAACGAATTTATGGATAGAGGGATACATGCTACGAAGTAGGGGGGGGGGGCCTAAGCATAGCCCTCCCATACATTTAAAGCCACAAAGTATCTGAAGTTAAAAAAATACATTTTTCATATTATATATATATATATATATATATATATATATATATATATATATATATATATATATATATATATATATATATATATATATATATATATATATATATATATATATATATATATATATATATATATATATATATATATATATATATATATATATATATATATATATATATATATATATATATATATATATATATATATATATATATATATATATATATATATATATATATATATATATATATATATATATATATATATATATATATATATATATATATATATATATATATATATATATATATATATATATATATATATATATATATATATATATATATATATACACGAAAATTAAATGGCTAATGAACTGTTAACACAATAATATTTATGTCATCAATAGTCCTTATTATCTACCTCTGAGCAAAACTCATAAAACAATAAAAACATAAAAAATTAAAACGAAGTAACAAATATCATAAAACAAGGGAACCTATTAAAACCAACAGTAAATTTCGATCTCTCACCAGAAGATTTTTATTCAAGGTGATAGGAACAGTGAAAGAAATAATAGTTATTCTCAAGAAGACTCAAAGGCAGAAAATTTAAAAAATTTTCGTTGGCTTGAAAATTGTATTGTTCCTGGAATGACCTTTTGTTTTTTCTAAAATATTCTTGTAAGATCTTTCATTTTTCAATAAATCATCCAGAGTACCATCAATTTTTATTTCTCCTGGATGTCTATTAAAATTATTAGTATTTTTAATGATGAAGGACTCTAAAAACTCTCTCGTCATTGTTATGGCAATGAATTAATAATTCTGCAGATTTCATATTAATTGTGTAATTTTTTTCCTCTCTATGTTTCTGTAATGCGGAATTTTGGTCTCCACATCTTAAATTGAATTATTGCTGTACGTCGTGAACAGAAATTCGTTCCTATTAAGCTGGAAATAAATATTTATATAAAATAGGGATCATTTCAGATTCAGCCAATGACAGTTCAATTAAGCCCCGCTCAATGTTTTTATTTTCTTTTTATTCAAAATAGACCTTTTATGACATGATTTCCATTTTATATAAATATTTATTTCCAGCCTAATAGGAACGAACTTCTGTTCACGACTGTACATGCGTCTTTTAAAATCATTGGTCTCGCCAAATATTTATCATCACAATTACTCATGCTATGCTGTAAATACCAACATTTTTCGTGCTATCATTTTAAATATATTTGAATATATTGAATATATGAGTTTTCTTTTAATAGTGTTAAGGAACGATTGCACGAAGGAAACTGTGTTCAAAAAGATATTTTTGTTTTAATAGTCATTATTAAAAGGAGTAATTATCCTTTCATATATTTTCTTTTCTTCACATAATCCTCTGCAAAATATGTTTTTCTTCTTGCTCTACATAGTGCTTTAAGAATAATATAATTAGGATTATACAACGATTTGAAAATGCTTCTTATAAATGTTACTTCATCTTTAATTAAGAAAGGAGGAGGAAAAAATTTTTAACGCTCTCATAAATTGTGAGAAAACACTGCCCAAATTTTTATGAAATGAGTGGGTGGAATACCAGTGTATATATGAGTTTGAAGACTCATGAACTCTCTCGTCGAATACTCTCTCCATTGAGAATGGCTCGTAAGACTCGTCTTTCTACACAGTCTCATCTTTTCTATATCCAACTCTCTGAACCCTGACTTAACCGCTATGTTTAATCTTGCATATACTCTACTCGTAAATTCTGGAACACACTTCCTTCACTTCCTTCATCTATTTTCCCAACTTCCTATGACATAGGCACCTTCAACGCCATGCATCAGGTCATGTCGACCTTTAATTTGACCAGACATATCCCGATTAAGAAGTGTATTTTAGACTTTGCCAATACTGTACATGCATGATTGAGCATAGCGGTTAACTCTTGGGTCAAAGAGTTGGACATACAGAGAATGGAACAGTGTAGAAAGTCGTGTCGCACGAACACTTCTTATTGGAGGAAGTATGGTTCTGGAGACTTTAATAGTGCAGTGCTCTTTGGAAAGCGATAGACTAGAGAGAGTAAAGAAACATTTCGACTGACAGTAAGAGTATTTGAGAATAATTGAGAGCGAAAGAGTTGCAAGATGAAAATAATTTAACTAATTATTTTCCAGGAGAGCTATGTGAATAGAACCACCCCATATGTGTACACCCAACAGGGATCAAAAGCACTCCTATAAAGAGCTAGCAACTGAGGTGGCGTGAATAAATTCTGAAGACTCTTTAGAACCCCTGACCTCTTAAAAGCTTGTTTTGAAAGAGAATTAACGTTATTCTTCCAAGAAATATTACAATAAAAGAAACACAAACAATATTAATGATAGATGAAAGTTTAAGTTCTGTGTCTTCAGATCAGTCATAGATATGTAGAAGGTTCTGTTAAGTAGGGAGACGGAGGAGCTGAGCTTAGGAGGAATTAAAAACGACAAAATTTTACAGCCTAAATCTGAAACATGAGAATGATCGGAGGTAATTATTTGTATCTCTTCTGGTTGTCAAAAGCCTGAAGCCTTCTAATTTCCAACAGAGTTGGGTAAATAACGGAACCTGTTTGTTAAAAGCCGACATTTTCAGATACACTGCTTTGAAAGTGTGCAGGTCAAAGGAAGTTGAAAAAACAGAAATAGAGTGTGTGTACCAGACTTTACCAGTAGAGTACATGTAGGACTGAGCATACCTTTTAAGTCTGGGGTTTGAGAGTTGGACAGAGAAAGAATAAGATTGTGCAGAAGCGTCTCGCACAAACCTTTCTCAATGGAGGAGGCCTGATACGAGATATCAGAAGAGAAGTTTCCGTTGTAATTGCATTTTTAAAGAGATTGATTAAATATTTCAATAGTCAAAGCAAAAAGCACGAGACCCAACCTTTTCTAGAAGAGCTTTGCGAATGTAACCATCTCAGATGTGTGAGGCGTACTCCGAACAGAAGCGAAATATGTTTTTATACAGAGTGGCGTGAATAAATTAAGAAGGCTCCTCAGAACACCCAACCACTTAGAAGCCTCCTTAGAAAAAGAATTAATCTGATCTTTTCAAGAAAGATCACGAAAGAAAGAAACACCGAAAATATTAAGAACATATGAAGGTTTGAGTTGTGTGCTTTTAGGAATTTCATAGTTGTGTGAAAAGTTGCTTAAGAACTAGATGAATCTATGAAAATAATATTAAAAAATTTAAAATATTTTTCCTAGCCACTAAAAGTATACAGTTATGGTGAAGTATAATATATAATCCTACATTAAAAGTAAATAATTCTTGTGACGTAGCCTAATAACTATATGTTTTATAGAATCCTTTATAACACAAAATAATTAGTTACATAGTCATAACTAAATTTATAAAGCTCTAGGCAAACACTAAGTTATCCTATGAAAAGCACAATATTTAATAATATTAAATAAAATTAAAATACTTTGCATAACCATTAAATTTATACAGTTATCATGAAATATAATATATAATCCTACGTTAAAAGTAAATAATTTTTGTGACGTAACCTAATAACTATATGTTTTTTAGAATCCTATATAACATTAAATAATTATAATTACTTAGTCTTATAACAATTATATAAAGTCCTAAGTAAACACTAATTTATACGTTAAAAAGAATAGATTCACCTAGTTTCATGTCAGGTTATGTCTATGAACTTGTGTAAAGAAAATCTCACGTGAAATAAGCATATGCAATGAACCAGTTTATTCGGTTACTTATTTTCAAGATATTTCTTCATTTTTTTGCAAGCTTGATAAACTTAAGTACTTTAGGTGCTCAGTTTAAGTTTATTTGACGTCTTGATAGTAGTTCTTGAATTAAGGAATGTTGACAATTTTTAAAGAAACTTATTCTCCATGTTGCATTCTGAGGTCTTTACATATATTATTAGTTTAAAATTTAATAATCCCTGAATTCAGATGCTGAAAAACATTACATTATGTAGATTGTGTGTTAATGATATGAAATTAGTACAGTATATTGAATTAAATAATTATCCAGCTATCGTATAAAGAAGTTCAATCTTATGTTAAGCATAAATGATGCACTTTAACTTTCCGTATAATTCTTCTAAATGTTTTTCTGTGGCAAATATTTGTATACATGTGCTCATGATAAGTTCTACCCTCATAAATTTTTGTGAAATCATCATACTCTCAGCTAATCAGATGACTCCATCATCCTCTCTTCTAATCACATGATTTACAAATGTAAATGATTATCTTATAGGCTTGCTAAATCTGTGAGAATGCATGAATTTAGGTAACGGTTAAGGTTATTTGTGAAAGAAAAGTATATTGAGTGAGTTAATAAAGAAATTCTTGTTTCATGTATTAGATCAGAAAACGTAATATTATTTACGCATTTCTATATCTAAATTTTCTTTGTTTGCATATATTGCTGCTTATGAACAGGTAATTGAAGAAATATATTTAACACCTTATGATAAGTAAAATCGGAAGTTATGTAATTATGATAATTTATCTGAGGTACATAATCTAGTTACTAATTAATAAGCTTATAACAAAGTAATAACCATCTCTATGAAAACCCATTTAATTAAAACATCCATAGATTTGTGTATGCACGTTAGAAAGTATTTAGAATATATATGAAAAACAAAAATATAATTATGTAAATTAAACACAGTCGGGAGGATATCTTGATCTGAGTTTGTGTGAATAGTTTTTTATGAGCTCATTGATCGAGTCTTCCTTTGAACTGTCATGGCTTAGTGGTAACCCTCTGACTTACCATCGTAAAGGTCGGGTTTCGAATCCCCGTTCAGTAGACTTGAATTTTGCATAAAATCTATCTCGAATATGAGTAATATATATATATATATATATATATATATATATATATATATATATATATATATATATATATATATATATATATATATATATATATATATATATATATATATCAGAGCGTGTGTGTATACGCACGTTTCTGAGTATATATATGTGCGTGCGTGTTCCTGTATTTATGTGAATCTGAGCTCATGCATCTGTGTTTTTGTTTGTTTGTTCATTTTATGTATATTTATGCATGTACTTTAATATAAGACATAAAAAAAAGAGAAAATATGAATAGAAAAAGAAAATTATTAATTATTATATTTATACCTCTTGTAAAGAAAATTGGTATTAGTTTAGCATATGCTAAATAATATGGAATAATAATATATACATTGTGAAATAAAATTTAAATGTCAAGAATGTAAGGTGGAATAAATAAATGTTGGGTAAAATGAAAATTTAGAAATTTACAAAACTAGTTTTCATTTCTTAAAAGGATAGTTTTACTCTTTACAATATAAATTTGAAATCTTATTTTTTGAAGATTATCTTCGTTGAAATGATATTGGCAGACGTTAATGTATCATTTTTTGTTGTCAAATAAAGTATTTGACGCTTTAGGCAATAGGTGTTTGTGATAAATATGAAACTCTATAATGTTCTCTTTAACAAAGAATTTGCCTTAAAAAAGAAGGATTTATGCCTCTTTGCACTTAAAAACGGAAATGGCTGCAACGTCTCGTGCTTACGCGCACATCAATGAAACTCTTCAGAAAAGAAAAGATTTAAGTTTCCGACCTTCAGAAACTCTAATCAGAAAACGAAACTCCGCTTTCCGAAACCCTTCAGGTAAGAGAATGCGAAACGATGAAATCTTGCGTTGATAGAATTTCCCTAAGACCCAACATCTTGGAGGCTACGCAATCAAAATAATTTCAGGGAAGAAACTTGATTAACTTTAAACGGGGTCAAGAAACAGATTGAGAGATATGAGGCTCTGAGATAATTTAATTTAATATAGATATATTATTTTCCATACAGACTCAAAATTTGTTTGAAAATTATTTATTAATTTCCTTTGACTCTAATGTTTCCAAGTACTTTTTATCCTATTTTTAGCTTCATTCGATATTTTCTTTTAACTATGAACAAGTAACTCAATATTTCTCGTAAGAAAGAAGGTCACATGCAGTAAAGGTGCAAACCTCCGACGTAACTTTTAAAAAAAAAAAAACATTTTCAAGACGAAAAAACGTTTAGTTTCTAACCTTCTTCCAAAACGCACCCTAGTCTCGTTTTATTAAGGAAAAAAATGTTCTTTCTAGTCTTCGGTGCCATTTGTTCTCTAGAAGCTACCTGCAATAAAAATATTTATAAACTGGATATAATCAATTCTGTAAAATGCTATGCTGTATTTCTAGATTTATTTTTCCTTATTTATAAGATTTTAAAATACTAAAATATTAATTTCTCAATTATTTAATAAAAATGTAATATAAAGTTTCTTTTATTTGCCTTCAGTTTAGATTTGTGACTAAACTTCAAATATATTTTAATTCAATAAATGTAGGGGGTTAGGACATTTTTAGACAATTATTATATTCTGGAATAAAATTTTTACTATATAAATACAAAAAAAAAATTGGAGTCGCTTCAAACTCCTTCACTTTTTCCAGTAAAACGCTCTCTTTTCTTGATCGATCTTGTCCAAATTTTCAGAAACTCTAAAAATGGTATAGCTAAAGTTCAATCGTAAGACATTTTAAATATCTATCCCTAAAATCAAGCTGTGAGGAAAAATTCCCCCCCCTCCCCACAAAAAAAGGGAATTTTTAAATTTTTAATTGAGATCAAGAATTAAAAATGTTATTACTGAAGTTGTGAGGTATTCCTTTTTGTTCAATTTGTCACCTTCACTGTTTTTCTTATAACTTTTTTGTTTCTTGAACAAAAT
>SEYY01025073.1:140000-147500 GCA_009176605.1 Armadillidium nasatum
CGAAAGTCTAATATAGAATTTCTCAAAAACCTTTGATTTCCAAACTTTCCTCTTTAAGTATAAATTCTTCTATTTAATTTCCTTTCCTGTCTTTCTACAGAAGATTCTGCGAATGTCAACCGTTCATCCTTTAAATAAATTTATTAATAGAAGTGATGTTCATTAGAATTCTGTTTTACCTCAAGCTATTTTTCTATATTTCATCGGCGACCTTTGTCTCTGTCACTTTTTCATCTATCCGCTCTTCACTGACGATTCCACCTTTTATTAAAACTCATTTAATTTGAATTCTTCCCATCCAATTTCAATAGTCTCTGCTAAGATTCTAAACTTAGAGAAGTTTATCATTGATCTTTCTCGCATTTTTATTTGAAGCAGGTTAAAAGTAATAGTTTTCAATGCTTCAAAACTAATTTACTTCATCTATCTATTCAACAAAACATTTCCTATAATTATAACCTCTTTAAAAACACGCAATTTTCATTTTTTTAATTTTCATTTCCTAATTTATTTTGTATTTCTTTTTCACTTTATTTCCCACACTAAACATCATATTATCTCTCTATAAAATAATACTTAAATAATGTTCAATGCTTCTTCAAAATTTCTGCATTTGCTAAAAGTTTCTTGCTCTGCATAAAGTTGTTCACCATTGAATGGAGTATTCTTTTCATATCTGGTGTGATATCTCACGTATACAGCCATTCTTAAATATGTGAGATTGATATCTTTCATTTTATCATGTTTCCTAATCTCACAGACCCTCTCCATTCTTTTTCCAGCCCTTGAACTGTTGCATCACTCTATAGCAGGCAAAGTAATATTTTGCTTGCACTAAAACTTATACTTCATTTTATAGGCTATAATTCAATAAAATTTAATTGAAATGAAAAATTTTAAAAATTCTAATTATATTATATATGATCTTAATTAATCTTTATCATACTAATGCTACTTGTCATACAAACATTGGTTTGATCCTAATTTGATAAAAAGAATTTTTACAATGATCTTTCGCTTCCAGTGCATATTTGATAAAAATATTTAAATATTAATTCCCTCTTCCATTTCATCTTTCTTTAACACATAGTATTAAAAGGTCCTAACTTCTGAAAAATGAATAAATAAAACAAAGAAATAGTTGTACCGATGAATAATTTGACGTAATGTTGAATAATTTTCTTTTAAATATTTCATTATTTTTAATTTTAGAATCTTTATTTCGATTTTACAACATAAAATACAAGATTTCTTATATAGTAATTTATATCTTTTAAATAATTACTTGTAATTACAGCAGAATTAAAGCATTTGTTTATCATTACCCTTGCAGAAGGGAAAACAAATTTCAGGAGAACTGTTTATAAAAAACTAATCTTTCATGAAGTTACACTTAGAGCAGCATTTCTCAACCTGGGATTCGTGATCACATTAGCGGGGATAGAAGTGAATCACAGAAACAAAATAATTAAAAGAGTGAAAAAATTTCATATCATTTTTAAATATAAACAAAGATTAAACAGAACGAAATTTATACTTTATAAATATTCTTTCAATCAAAATAGAAAACTTGAAGTAAAATAAATGTCATGAATATAAATTTATTAATCAACTGTACTACAAATATCTCAACTGACTCTTTGAATTTGACAGCAACTTTGTTAATCAGCTGTATAATACAAATCCCAATATGAACTTTTGCATTTGACACCTGCCAGACATGAGGTAATTAAGAGGTAGTGAGGTTTCTAACTTTATTATGTGGCTTTTAGGTGTGTCCCGAGGGTTAAAAAGTGGTGAAACGCTGCTGTAGGAAATAACACTTAAGTGAAAAATGGAAGTTAGAAAGGTTTGAAAGACTAATGAGATTTGATCTAGTTTTATTCTAATTAAAGTCTTACCTCCTGCGGTACAAGGCAAAGCTAAAGGAACTTCATCTAATGGGTATGACCTTCCTTTACGAAATTGGAAAGACACACTTAGTTTGTCTTTCCTTTTATCAAATTTGCACTTATTGTTTCGGATTCCAAGGGTATTAGGTGGATCGAAATACACAGTCGGTACATAAAAGCAACTTGCCGAATAGGAGTAATATATCTAGAAAAAAGACAATTTATTACAATTACAAGTATATTATGTTTTGCTTTCAAGTTATTGCATTCAATATATATTATATATATATATATATATATATATATATATATATATATATATATATATATATATATATGTGTGTGTGTGTGTGTGTGTGTGTGTGTGTGTGTGTGTGTGTGTGTGTGTGTGTGTGTGTGTGTGTGATGCAAAAAAGCTTTCTAAAAAAAAAGCAAATATTTTTTTAAGTTTTTCTTACTATTTATTCCTACAAAGTTTTTAGAAATGTTATTTTATATTTATTATTTTCTGAAGTTCTCTTCTCTCTTCCTTCTCTTTTTAAATATACATATATATAAATTTAATCTTTTTATGTCATCACATTCTTACTTCAATATAAAATGAGTTTTTGAACAAATAAATAGTATTTTATTTTTAAAAAATTTATATATTTCCTTAAAAATGTATAAAAGAAACGTACATGTACAGTCGTGAACAGAAGTTCGTTCCTATTAAGCTGGAAATAAATATTTATATAAAATGGAGATCATTTCATAAAAGCTCTATTTTGAATAAAAAGAGAATAAAAACATTGAGAGGGGCTTAATTGAACTGTGATTGGCTGAATCTGAGATGATCTCCATTTTATATAAATATTTATTTCCAGCTTAATAGGAATGAACTTCTGTTCACGACTGTACATTAAAACTATAATATGTTTTTTATACATTTAAGAAAATGAATTAACACACTTAAAAAAATTACTATTAACACAATATCGAAGGCATAGTCAGATTATTATCTTGCATGGACATGTCGTACTCATTAATATCTAGAATTATATTTATGACATTTTTCCTTCTTTTACACTAGAAATAATTTACAGACAAGATATTGAGTCCCTTTCTGTGGTGACGCAGCCCCCAGAAAGTTCTCCTTTTCAAGTATATTCCTTTGTGTTAAACGTCAGACTCATGTTAGCCACAATCGTTTTCTAATTATTTATTCTCTATCGAAGATTTAAAAATGAAGTTTATGTAAATGAATTAAATAATGCCTAATTGAGACATAAAAACCATATTTGCACAATAAGTACTACACCAAACAATATAGATTTTTAATATAAAAGGATATATGTATCACAATTCAGAATAGAAGACTTCATTGAAATATGCTGTATGACTGTTTATGCCTCAATTAGAATTTATCAATGTATTTACGTTACATTTATTTTCATAATAGTAGCTTTAGAGAAGATAAAGTCAGAATAAATATTGTTTCATCTGTCTTCTTTTACTTTCATATAAATAATTATCATTATAATATGGAAAGTAATTGGAAGACCTGTCGCCACGGTTATTTAATCTATTGATGGTTGGTGTAGTTAGGGAAATGAGAGAGAAGGTTGGGAATATAGAGGATGAATAGGATATGAACGTTTTTCTTTTTTGCAGATGATTTGGAGTTGATGGCAGAGTCTGGAGAAAAGTTGAGAATACTAGTGAGAGAGTTTGACTGAAAATGTGTGAACATGGGATTGAAAGTCAATCCATCTAAAAGTAAAGATATGAAGATTGGAGGTGGGGATGAGGAGAGGTAGAGGGAGGAATGGGGGATGTAGAAGTGGGGGGAAAAGAAACTTAAGGATGTGGATGAACTCAAATATCTAATAATGTTGGTGGAAGGTAAAGGGGATACAGAATAAGAAATAAAGTATTGAATGGTAGAGGGAATGAAAGTATTGAATAAATAAAAAATTTCGAAGGAAATGAGAAAAGAATGTTTGAATGTATGCGTTTACCTTCTGTAATGTAA
The DNA here is from genome assembly GCA_009176605.1 of Armadillidium nasatum. Taxonomy (NCBI): domain Eukaryota; kingdom Metazoa; phylum Arthropoda; class Malacostraca; order Isopoda; family Armadillidiidae; genus Armadillidium; species Armadillidium nasatum. The sequence continues at coordinate 143,907 of SEYY01025073.1, forward strand.
AAGTGTGAAACATGGATGATAAATGCTCTTGCGAGGAAAAATTTGAATGTCTTTGAGGTGAAAGGTTTGAGAGCGATATGTAAACTGAAAAAGATGATAGTATTAGAAGTGAAAGAATAAAGGAGATGTGTAGATGGAAGAGGGGTGTAGCAGATAGAGAAGAGAAGGTGTTTTAAAATGGTTTTGTAATGTGTGTAGAAAGAATAAGGACAGGATGGTGAGCAAGGTACTTGGATCCGAATGGTAGGGGAGGGGGAGGGGGAGGAGAAGGCCAAAGTGGGGATAGATTGATGGTGTGAGAGAAATTTTCGGTGGATGGAATTTGAGTTTAGAAGAGGGTAGTAGACTTGCGGAGGACAGAGAGAAGTGGAGAGCGTTGGTGAAAGGGAATGAAAATTTGGAATAGGAATGTTTGTGAAGGAATTGTGGCGGGTACCAACTCACGAATGTGGGAAAGGTAATAAGGAAAATATATATATATATATATATATATATATATATATATAATATATATATAAAATATATATATATATATATATATATATATATATATATATATATATATATATATATATAAGTATAATGATATACTGACAATATTTGCCTATAGAAATAAACTTGTGGATAAATTTGAATGTAATTTAATTAATTTAATAAATTTCATGAACAGCAAAACTAGAGTTAAACGTCCTTTTACTACCTTTCTTTCTTGAAGAAATATCAATCCAATATAAATACATCTTTTTTCTCTTGTCAAATGAATGTCGTGTTCCTCTAAATTATCCAAGCATTTGTTATTCGGGCATTCAAAGAAACTGATATGATAGGCATCTGGATTATTAGTATGAACAGTAATGATAAGCTGCAAATAGAAGAAAATATAAGGTCACACAAAAATACAAAAGTAACATATGCTTTTGATGTATTAAATAAACAAATATCAATCTTACAGTTCATATAAATCTAGGAATTTTTTCATAAATTGATTTTAATGGGCTAACAATTTCACATGCTGACTCATGCAGAAAAAAAGGCTTATTATTATTGCTGCATGGCGAAGACAGACCATAAAGTTAATGATACATTCATTATAACTTATGAAATCATAAACCTTACCTTTACAATACAGCTCTGTTTTACTTTAATTGTGACTACAGTCTCCATCGGAATAAAATTTTTAATAAATCCAAATTCCAATATATTATTGTATAATGGAAATTCTGTTAATTTAGATTCCTCCTTACATGATGCTTTATTAGTATTACATATAGGCCGGGAGCACACGAGGCAGCTCATTTCGGGAATAAGAGAAGAAACTCTGTAAAAATGGATATTTAAACTGATTCAGCTAAGTTGAATATTTTTGTTGCTTAAATTGGAATATATGCCATTACAAAATATTTCTGATATAAAGATCTGAACCTTAATTAACGATTCATTAGTAAAAAAAATAAAAAAAGGTTGCAAATATATTAAATTAGGGTATATTTCGACCATTTAATTTTAACGAAATGTCTAATGTTAATGGGAATCAAAATGATTGAATTTCTTATCAAATTATATCTAGAAATGATCACAGTAACATTTACTTCATTCATTATTTATTAAGAATATAATATTAGAACAGTTCAGCAACTAAATTTTACAAATCAAAACTCTATACATTTTAAACCAAGTTGTGTCTACTGTCGAATGATCAAATCAATAAAGCTTTTACTAATTTTTTAACAAATATAAGAGCAAATATAAAAAGTCTTTTTTACTTTTTATATTTGTAATAAATCAATAAAAACCTCTGATTTTAACAGAGAATTTAATATAAGAAAGCCATTTGTGTCTATGTTAGTAATAAACCCAAAAATCTTTAAACTTCCATTTAAAAATTAATTTATCTATGCAATGAGAAATACTGATAAGAAACAAAAGATTTCAAAATCCTTTAAAATTATCCAACCTTGAATATAGTTTTTTTTTTTTTTTAAATCAAATTATATATTATAATTAATAAGGAAAACACGTTTTACTCTTAAAAGAATTTTATTTTCTGAACAAGCAAAATCTTTTACATGTAAAAAGTTATTAAGGGGAGGGTTAGGTTTATGTTTTGTGAAAATTTTTTTTTTATTATTTGAGCGATTTGTGTGAAATTTGCTGTGTATATAGCTTTTTTCCCGGTGAAAAAAGCTTCATTTTTAGTGTTTTTATGAGTCTCTAAAGGTTTCAAAGTTATTAGTGGTCATAACTCAACAAAAAAAAGAATTAGCGTGAAAAAAATATTTGTCCACATGAGATGAAAATTGACCTGAACAATCTTAGCCCCAATTTCTTGCATTTGGGGGAAACAGACCTTTGATATCACGTCCAAAACAAAAAGAATAATCAGTCAAATTTTTTTTTGAAAAATTTGTTACCCTTTCGGAGAAAAAAATTATTTAAAAAAAATTCTCTCCAGGATTTTTGATTTTGATTTGGACATTGTTTAGAGGAGAGATAGGTATACAACATTTATTTAGAGCATTATTAAATGCTAATTGTTTGAAGGAAGGTATAGCGTCTCAAACTTTTAAAATTTTTGAAAATTTTCTAAAAATGGACCTTTTTTGAGAGGCTATACCTTCCTTCAAACAAATAGCATTTAATAATGCTCTAAATAAATATTGTAGACCTATCTCTCCTCTAAACAATGACCAAATTTAATTAAAAAATCCTGGAGAGAATTTTTTTTTAAAATATTTTTCCTCAAAAATTTGAATTTTTTTTTTTCAAAAAATAATTTCTTTTGATAGTGAGTCACTCTTGGACTAATACTGTTTTTTGTGTAACTCTGGGAGGAAAATTCTATCAAAGGTTTTTGTAGCCAATAGAATAAGGAACATATGTTCCAAATTTCAAACCAAAAATATTTTTTATGTGGCTTCACCGTAGATTTAAATTTTGAAAAAACATTCCCATATAACTGCTAAACATTAACCCCTCGTAAAAACGTTAGGAATCGACTATTTTCGTCGGGAAAAAAGCTATATATACTGAAATTTTCAGGAGAATCAGATAAAAAAAAATTTTTTCTAAAAAACCAAACCCTCCCCTTAAATGAAAGCTTTTATGAAGAAAATAGATAATCAGTATTTAGTATTTTAGAAAAAAAATTTCATTTACTTAGTAAATTATTTTAAATTGTTCTTTTAGCTTCATGCTGAACCCTTGAACAAAATGCTTAAAATTAATTTTCTAATTTAATATTCAGTTTGTACGAGTAGGATGTTTTTAACTTTCTGCTATCTTGAAATGTTTGAATAAGCAAAATATCCAAGAAAGATAATTCATGAGGTGTGGAAACAAATTTGAATTGCATTAAATTTTACTTTCAGTAATCATTCATTAGTCATATGTTGTACTCAATTTTTATCCTGCTACGTGATTCAATATCGTATTTTACAGATTCTTAAAATATTCAAATTAATCTTTTTAGGGGCGGTTTTATTATTAAAATTTTACCAATAAGGAGACTGTGAATTTTAAATCAAAAATTGATTATAAAATCGAAGCACTTTAGAGTAAAAAATAATTTAATTTTAAACAATTTAACCTAAAGCA